>CAUYRH010014552.1:0-44079 GCA_963574655.1 Perodicticus potto
GGCCGGGCATTGTGGCAGGCGCCCCAGCTACTTGGGAGGCGGAGGCAAGAGACTCGCTTGAGCCCAGGAATTGGAGGTTGCTGTGAGCTGTGATGCCACAGCACTCTCTCCAGGGTGACAGCTTGAGGCTCTGTCTCAAAAAAAAAAAAAAAGAAAAGAAAAGAAAAGAAAATAGGGTGACATTTAAATGATTGATACCATCCAATTAAGTCATCACTTTGAAATCCTATAGGTCCTTGAGGTAAAAACTATCTTTGGTATAATATAGTAATAAGTAGTGTCAATGTTGATTTCCTATCCTTGTACTTTGGAGTGAGGAATATAAGGAAACTTTTTGCTGTATTTTTGCCCAACACTAAATTTAAACTCTAAGGAAATATACCAATATATAAACAGATTACCTCAGTGTGTCAAGATTACAGATTTACTCCTTCACCCATGCTCCTTTATACCCTTTCAATAAGCATGCATTACTTCTGATCATCAGAAGATAAGGTTTACAAAAATACCAGACAATCATCTGGGAAATTTTGTAGAAAACAGTTAATGACCCTACAGTGAGAGAGACTTTTTTTTTTTTTCTCCTTTTTGAGACAGAGTCTCACTATGTCGCCCTGGGTAGAATGCCATGGTGTCACAGCTCACAGCAACCTCCAACTCTTGGGTCTTGGGCTTAAGTGATTCTCTTGCCTCAGCATCCCAAGTAGCTGGGACTACAGGCACCCACCACAACGCCTGGCTATTTCTTAGGTTGTAAATTATCATTGTTGTTTGGCAGGCCTGGGCTGGGTTCGAACCCGCCAGGTCCAGTGTATATGGCTGGCACCCTAGCCGCTGAGCTATAGGTGTTGAGCCTCTGTGAGAGATTTTTTTTTTTGGCTGGGGCTGGGTTTGAACCCGCCACCTCCAGCATATGGGGCCAGCACCTACTCCTATGAGCCACAGGCACCGCCCTCTGGGAGAGATTTTTAAAGGCTATGTTGAGGTAAGATAGGAAGGAGGCAAGAGGTTGGACTGTTACAGAGGACATGGATTTAGAGCCATAAACTGTTCCAGGTTAAGGCTGGTAGGCTGCACCCCAAGACAGAGGGCCAGTAACACACAGTCTTTGTCACAGTAAGTCTTTGATATAGAAATAGCTCGGAGTTAAAAAAAAATTGGTATCTCTGGCTCGGCGCCTGTGGCTCAATGGGCTGAAGCGCCAGCCACGTACACCTGAGCTGGTGGGTTTGAATCCAGCCCGGGCCCGCCAAACAACGATGGCTGCAACCAAAAAACGGCCAGGTGTTGTGGCGGGTGCCTATAGTCCCAGCTACTTGGGAGGCGGAGGCAGGAGACTCGCTTGATCCCAGAAATTGGAGGTTGCTGGTAGCTGGGATGCCACAGAACTATATCCAGGGTTAAAGCTTGAGGCTATGTCTAAAAAAAAAAAAAGAAAAAAAAAAATTGGTATCTCAGATTCTAGAGCCCTTCAAAAATCCTGCACTGAAGCCAGGCATGGTGGCTCATACCTATAATCCTAGCACTTTGAGAGGCTGAAACAGGTTTATTGCTTGAACTCAGGAGTTCAAGACCCCTGAGTAAGAATGAAACCCTGTCTCTACTAAAAATAGTAACTAGCCGGGCACGTGGTGCACAGCTATAGTCTCAGCTACTCAGAAAGCTGACGTAAGAGGATCACTTGAACCCAGGAGTTTGAAATTGCTGTGAAGTATTATGATGCCGTGGCACTCTACGCAGGGTGACAAGAGAGAGACTCTGTCTCAAAATAAAAAAGAAAAACTGGCCTGGCCTTGTGGTGGGCACCTATAGATCCAGCTACTTGAGAGATGAAGGCAAGAAGATTGCTTGAGCCCAAGAGTTTGCTCTGTGAGCTATGACAATATGGCATTAAAAAACATCTCAAAAGGCTGATGCAGTGGCTCATGCCTGTAATCCCAGGACTTTGGGAGGCCAAGGCAGGTGGAGTAATTGAGCTCAGAAGTTTGAGACCAGCCTGAGCAAGAGCAAGACCCCATCTTTAAAAAATAGTTGGGCATTGTGGCAGACACCTGCAGTCCCAGCTACCTGGGTAGCTGAGGCAAGAGGGTCACTTAAGCCCAAGAGTTTGAGGTTGGCATAAGCTAAAATGCCATAGAACTCTACTCCAAGCAAAAAAGTGAGACTCTGTCTCAGGAAAAAAAAAAAAAAATCCTGGGCTCAACTTAAATTTCCAGCCAGGTAGCTTGCTGTTCCCTGTAGCAGTTGCTCTGGCCTACGCTGACCACCCCTGCTGGGAACCACACTATTCTCCTTGCCAGGACCCCACTCTTCTTTGCCTCCTTCCTAGCTTCCAGTACTTGGCTCAATTTACCTCTGTGAAGTGTCCACTCAACACTCCTGCCCCAGTCAGCTTTCTTTTCTCTCACCAAGTACCCAGGATGTCTGTTTTACTCACTGGCGTGTAAAGAAGGCCACAGATGGCATCTGACTCTCCATACACATTTCACAAGCACCCTGGAATGGAGACTGTCTTCATGGAGAAGCTCTCTTAGCTGACCTCTGCTGGACTGGCCAAACCCCTCCAGGCCTCCCGTCCAAGAGACCCCTCCAGGCTGCAGTCAAGAGACCCCTCCAGGCTGTCAGGCCCTGTGGTCACCACTGAGGGGACCACTTTCCAAGAGTCAGCTATACTCCTGAACCACTTTATGCCCATTCTATTTGTTGTTATGATTATAATTTAAATAGTAACTGGGAAAAATGAATGCAAAAAAGAAAGTTCTGATTTCTAAGAACATTACACTAAATGATCTAGGACATCAATCCTACAGTCTTAAATGACTCTTGAGGTCCTTGAGGTACGAACTATTTTTGGTATAATATTCAGATGTAAAAAGCTTTTCATTCTCACTTTATAGAATGTACATGAAATGAGATGAATATGTCATCTTGAGTTTCCTAGAAATTTCTAAGCTAGAAGCTTAGGGTATAAGTGTGTTTTCAAAGATTAACTGAAGTCTGTTCTCTGGATTTTTATCTGAGTTCTTACCAACAAATTTAAGTTATACCTACTATAACCAATTATATCTTTATCAACCAATAAATCTCTATTTTGAAACTATAGATGTGTAAAAATCTTTTTTCATGAGATATGTTTTTTATATTAACATGGAATGGCCTTATTTTTGTTGTTTTAAATAAAATAATTTTTTAGGGCCAGGCACAGTGGCTCACGCTTGTAATCTTAACACTCTGGGAGGCCAAAAATGAGCAAGAACAAAACCCTGTCTCTAAAAATAGCTGAGTGTGTGGCAGGTGCCTATAGTCTCAGCTACTCAGGAGGCTAAGGCAGGAGAATCGCTTGAGCCTAAGAGTTTGAGCTTGCTGTGAAATATGATGCCATGACACTCTACTAAGGGTGACAAAGTGAGACTGTCTCTAAAAAAAATAATTTTTTAATTTCTCAACTTAATCTTTAATTAGATAGCTATATAATTGTAGACAGCTATATAGATAAAAATCATAAAGAGTCCTAATATCAAAAATTTTGAGAGCTGGGTGTAGTGGCTTAACACCTGTAATCCTAACCTGTAAACTCTAGGAGGCTGAGGTGGGTAGATTGCCTGAGTTTAGGAGTTCAAGACCAGCCTGAGTAAGAGTGAGACTTGATCTCTATTAAAAACAGAAAACTAGCTATAGTCTCAGTTACTTGGGAGGGTGAGGCAGGAGGATCCCTTGAGCTCAGGAGTTTGAGGTTGCTATGAGCTATGATGAAGTCATGGCACTCTACTCAGAATGACAAGAGTGACTCTGTCTCCCTCCTGCCTCCAAATAAAGTTTGAGAACTGGCCAGGAACAGTGGCTCACACCTGTAATCCTAATACTCAGGCAGGCCAAAGTGAGGGGATTGCTTGAGCTCAGGAGTTCAAAACCAACCCGAACAAAGTGAGACCCTGTATCTACTAAAAATAGAGAAGTTAGCAGGGTGTTGTGTCGGGTGCCTAAAGGGAGGCTGAGGCAAGAGGATTGCTTGAACCTAGGAGCTTAAGGTTACTGTAAGCTAGGTTGATGTCATGGCACTCTAGCCTGGGCAACAAAGAGAGAGACTGTTTCCAGAAAAAGAAAAGTTTGAGAATTACTAATCTAGAAAGCCTGCTACAAATGAAAATACAATAAAAAAATACCATAATTAAATTAGACGTATCC
This sequence comes from Perodicticus potto, assembly GCA_963574655.1. NCBI lineage: Eukaryota > Metazoa > Chordata > Mammalia > Primates > Lorisidae > Perodicticus > Perodicticus potto. The sequence goes on from CAUYRH010014552.1 coordinate 4,186, forward strand.
AAAAAAGTAGGAGGATTCTGAGCATAGATTGGCCTGCAAATGTCTTTTTTTTATTTTTTTCTAAAATGAAAGGTAATAAACAGATATCTAACTTTTTACCCAGCAGTCACATTGCACAGAACTTATTCATCAAGTTATTGTGTGTAACAGCAAAATACTGAAATCAATCTAAGGAGGTGACGTGTGTGAGGAAGTCAATGTATACTATTTTAAAAAAACATGGGCTTGGCATCCATAGCACAGTGGTTATGGTGTCAGCGACATACACCGAGGCTAGTGGGTTCAAGGCCAGCCTGGGCCAGCTAAACAACAATGACAACTGCAGCAAAAAAAAAAAAATATATATATATATATAGCCGGGCATTGTGCAGGACGTCTACAGTCCCACCTACTTGGGAGGCTGATGCAAGAGTATCACTTAAGCCCAAGAGTTGGAGGTTGCTGTGAGTTGTGATGACACAGCACTCTACCAAAGGCTACATAGTGAGACTGTCTCAAAAAAAAAAGATGGCCCTTCCATATTATGGAATATTGCAGTTTTTATAAGAGCACTGAGGCTTGGTGCCTGTGGCTGAAGCAGCTAAGGCACCAGCCACATACACCTGAGCTGCTGGCGGGTTCAAATCCAGCTCAGCCCACCAAACAATGACCGCTACAACCAAAATATAGCCAGGCGTTGTGGCAGGCGCCTGTAGTCCCAGCTACTTGGGAGGTGGAGGCAGGAGAATCGCTTGAGCCCAGGAGTTAGAGGTTGCTGTGAGCTGTGATGCCACTGCACACTACCCAGGGTGATAGCCTGAGGCTCTCTCTCAAAAAAAAAAAAAAAAAGAACACTGAAAGCATTCTTTGTGCGGAGATGAAAAGTAAAAAAAGGTGCTGAACAATGTCTAAAATGCTACCTTGTGGGCTGGGCGTGGTGGCTCACGCCTGTAATCAATCCTAGTACTCTGAGAGGCTGAGGCAGGTGGATTGCTTGAGCTCAGGAGTTCAGGAGTTCCAGGGAGACCACCCAAGGGAGAAAGACCCAGTCTCCTCTACTAAAAATAGAAAAACTAGCTACATGTTATGGCAGGTGCCTGTAGTCCCCAGCTACCGGGGAGGCTGAGGCAAGGGGATCTCTACAGCCCAAGAATTTGAAGTTGCTGTGAGCTATGATGCCACAGGACTGTACCCAGGGCAGACTGAGACTCTGTCTCCAAATAAATAAAATAAAATAAAATAAAGACTGCCTGTAGCATTTATAAAAGAGGAAGGCAAGAGTTTTGTCCTATTTTTTGTTCTGATTTTTGAACTGTGTGAACATACAGCCCAGTGAAAAAATTTAATAAAATAAACAAGAAATCACAGGTGATACAATACAGTTAGGTGTAATTCTTATATTCAAATAATTTGTGAACTTAATTAAGGGATCTAGAGAATCAAAGAAAATGCCCTGGCCCTGAAATTTTGGTGAATAAAAAAACATACATTTTAACATTTATTTTTTTTTGTTCCCAACATTAACTGCCATTATTTATTAACTACTAATACTGAGAGCCATGAGAGACTCAATGGTAACAAATTTAGGACAGTCAGTTTCTCATTCCACCAAATCCTAGGATTTTCCCCAGCCTGCTGCTAGAGAAAGAAGGTTAGGAGACTTAACAACAGTCAGATCTCAAGTTGCCAAGATAGGGAATTCGATTTCCCACAGCTGAGCACACCAGGCTCCCTCAGAAGGCTGGTTCTATGGCTGCCTGGCCTCCTTTCCTTGGGCAGGTCTCTCACAATCTTACCTGGGCCCAACCAGGGCCCCCTCTGGGAGGCTCCAGGAAGGGTGGAGGAGGCAGAGAATGGAACTTAGAGATCCTGCTGTAAGGCTGCTCTGTTGGCCCCTGGGAGGGCATGAGGCCCTGGCTGCCAGGAGCCGAGTTAGTGGACTCTGGACTCCTTATCTCCTGGCATTCTGACAGGCTACTAGCCTTGAGGTCAGACAAGTGCCATTGTAGACATCTAGTGAGAAATATCCAGGACCCTCCATGCCTCTGGAAAGAGAAAGAAGTAGGAGAGGCCACCAGAAGCAATTAACACTTCCCCTTTACCTCCCCTTCATTAAGCACAGGGACAACTGGTCCCTTCCAGTTTCCAAGGAAAAGATCATGACTATGAGAAATTTCACCATCCTGTCTTTGGTCTTCTCCATCAAGTCTCTTGCCCACTAGCAGACATGTACCGTGGAAACACCAACTTACTCACCTCTCTGGATCCACTTTCACTATAAAACAAAGGAGATGGACTCAGAGATTGCCAAAGCTCTTCCAGTTGACATTCTACAGTTCTACAGATCTGTAAAAGGGCTGAACATTTCTTCTTTGAGCCAAATGTGAACAGACTGTTATTCTGGCACAGTGGGGAAAGGGAGGTGTGGATTCCCAGGTGCACACCATCTAAGCACTACAGCTTAGACCCCCAACTCTAAGTATGGGACATGGACTGAGGTTCCTCCCAGAACAGTGTGGGGTGTAAGCAGGTAAGGAAGAGGAAGAAGGTAGGATGGTTTGAAAACAGAATCAGTCTTGTGACTGATATATACCACATACACACACACACACACACACACACACACACACACACACACGGGCATCGTTACTTGTTACTCCTTCCTGGCTATCATTAGCCCAGAGAAGTATTTCTTCTCTAAAGAAATCAGAGTACTTTCCAGAACTAAAGGTGGAAAAAAAATTTTCTTCTGCCTAAGATTGCCCAATGGACCTTCGGGACAATCCCTGGCAGGCCAGAGAAGTGGCCTACCCAGAAGGGCAGGGAAATTGCATTCATGTTGCTTAGGAGGAGATGAATCAGCCCTATGAATGGCTCATACCATTCCTAACTAGCAGTGTCTGGGACCCTTAAATAACCCACTCAACCCACAAAAATAATGTTGATGAGAACAAGCCTTCCTCTATGTTCCAGGCACAATCACAACATCTCCCAGGCCAGTGAGAACAGACCCACAGAGGTTAAGAAATTTCTCACTGCTGGAGAGTGATGTGACCGGGATTTGAGCAAGACCCACACCGGCCTGCATCCCTTCCACCACTCTACTTTATCCCTAGCACTGTGTTCTCTTCTCTGAATTTAATGGCATACAGCAATGAGATCTCTCTAGGTTTGCTACCTTGTTCTCCATCCGTGGATGTTTCTTCTCTCCAATAAGAGTATTCTTTGGAATGGCAAGAGCCAGGCTGTCTGCCCCCACCACAGTGGCCACCGCAGGGCAGAGGAGCAGAGCATGGAGCAGAGCACAGACCGGGCACTGTGTATTTATGTGCTTAGAGTCACGGAGCTCTGTTACCTCTCAGTGACCACAATACTCTTCTTCTTGACTAAATGACAAGGCCAGTAATGCAGCTGCCCCTGCCCCCATCCACTCAAGTCAATCTACTTCTGGTCTCTGCACTGGATGGCTGACAATGCCCCTCAGTTGACACCTGGCTTTTATCTCCCCCTCAGCTTTGCCCTCTCCCACATACCAGAGGACAGACAAGTAACAAGATAGGCTGAGCAGGAAAAAGCCATCTGGAAAGGCAATACTCAGGGTCTCCCTACTATCTGGTGCCCTCTAGTCAAACCAACCTTTAGCCTATCTCCGGATGACCACGCAACTGATGAAAAAGCTCACCTCTGAGCCTCCAACAGGAAACAGAACATGTGGCTTTTAATTCCAACTGCTATATAAGTTGTAATTCTGGACATTTCTTGTTTCATCAAAAAGCCAAGTTCCTCTGAGTTTTCTGGGCTTGTCTTTTAAGAGATAAGGATTACAGAATTGTATACACTGTGAATAGGAGTGCTGACCTTGGTACTGACCTGACCCCTCCCAAGGTCACAGAACAGGTTAGGAGCAGGGCAGGACAGAGGGCAGGGTCAACTCCCAGCATCACCACACCCAGCAGGAGCACACCTGTCCCAATGGCCTGGGGCTCCTAGGACAGAGCTACTGAAGACACAATTCCAAACCTAGAGCTGCTCCGGGAAGAAGGGTGAGACTGAAGTTGCTTCTGACTCCACCATTCCAAACAGCCACAAGAGAGCACTCAGCCACTCACCAAATTGTGTCCTTTCATATATCCAGGCCATTTCACTATTTGGAGAGGCCATCCTTTTTGGAACCCAGGCCAACACTAGATTCTCAAAACTAAACCCACAATCCAGAGGTGAGAAAAATTTCCTGGCTTAACTGGACCTCAGAATCACACGATGAAACTGCTTGGATGCCTACTTTGTCCCATGGCCTTAGCCCACCGAGAGGGGGCAGCCTGAACTCAGACCACCTAATTTGATCAGTCAGGACCAAAAATAGCCAAAAAGCCATCCTCACGGGTCACTCAGGTTGGAGTTTCCGCTCAGTGCTTTCTTTGCCATTCTCCCGCTACCGGTCAGCCCTCCGTTGGGAAGGGGTATGGTAAGGGACGGCAGGGAACTTGGAGTCAGTTCCTGGAAAGCCAAGTCCAGAGACCCGCGCCCAAATCGGCCGCCCCAGGAGCGACCCATCAGATTTGCCCATCTACTCTGCAGCTTCCGTGCTCAGTGACCGCGGGCTCCAGGCAGCTTGCCTCCGCCTTTCAGCGCGGCTACCCACGTTCCCGGCACCCTCTCAGGCTCACACACCCCGGGTTCTTCAGCCGAAGAGGCTGAGGTGGTGACCTTTCTCCCCTGCCATCGTGGCACCGCGGCCAGTTGCCGCCTCCGTCCAGCCGGCCGAGCCCGTGCGCGGCGCCTGGAGCTGCTCCGGGTCCTCGGCGCCCCGGTGACCCCACCCCCACCCGGAGCCCCCAGCCTGGAGGCGCGTTGCCTGGAGGCGCCGATGCCGGCCAGTGGCACCTCGCGGTCCTGTCAGCCCTCACCTGGAGCTCCGGAGGACGGCAGCCGGCCCGCGCAGCCTCACCTACAAGGCCCCGGCGGCCCGCAGCTCCCGGAGCGGCTCAGTCAGTGCGTCCGCGCAGGCACCGCGCGTCCGAGCCCCCCTCCTTGCGTCCGGCCCCCGCCGCGGCGCGCATGCCCGACTATATACCGCGCGCGTCACGGCAGGCCCCGCCCCCGGCCCCGCCCCGCCCTGGCCTGCCACGTGGGGACACAGAGCAGGGACGTGCGTGATGTGCCGGCGGGAGACCCGGCCAACCCTCGCCTTTCTGCGCCTCCCAGCCCAGACTTGGATCCTAGCTTGCTGGCCTTCATCCTAGGACCCTTCCGCGAATCCACTCTTGACTCACTGGGGCCCCACAGGCTCCTCCTTCCTCTGGAAACCTCCCATTAGGACCCACCCCACCCCGCCCCGCCCCCGCCCCCGAGTGGCTCTCTCAACCTGAACTCCATCCTCCCGCTCCTGGAGTTAAGTGCTACTAACTAGACACCCACAGTCTACGTATTTTACCAATTCTGATCAATCCAGACAGCTACTCTCTTCCCTCCCCAGTTCAGAAACGTACTCTGGAAAGGGACGCACCCATAGACGATGTTTCTTTTGCATATTCCCAGTACCCAAAAGAACCAAAATTTTCTGTTCCAGTTCCAAATAAACCGTATTATTCACTTTTCAAAGCAGATGTTGCACCACTTCCCCACTATGGTCAGACTCATAAGGAGCCAAGCCTATTAATCCAAAACGGGGAGAAATGTTAATTTTTGTGTCAGGAAGGTCCTGGGGGTCTCTTCGGCTGCGGGATAGGTCTATAGAGATGGATATCGGGCCTGGGAAATGCAAATTTCTTGAGAAAATAAACCACCAGTTAAACTCCCATTGTTCTATTCTGCTGGACATCATTGACTACTTCCTCTACAGCTGAGCCAGCTGCCCCCTGCTTCTAGGGGGGCCGAAAGGAAGGGTTTTTCTAGGAGAACTGCACCCGATTAGTACTGGAACCCTCTCCGAGCACAATGATGGTGTCCGGCTCGTACTAGCTGTCTCTTGAATCTGCCCCGGAAAGGGGAAACCATTCCACTATGCACGTCTTGGGAGAGCACCCCCACGATGGCAGTGCTAGGAGGGAAGGAGAGCCATCCTTGGAGCTGTGGGAATAAGAATCCAGCAGCTTGACTCGGCGCCTGTAGCACAGTGGTTACAGCGCCAGCCACATACACCGAGGGTGGCGGGTTGGAACCCGGCCCGGGCCAGCTAAAACAACGATGGCAACTGCAACAAAACATAGCCGGGCGTGGTGTAGGACACCTGTAGTCCCAGCTCCTTGAGTGGCTGAGGCAAGGGGTTCACTTGAGCCCAAGAGTTTGAGGTTGCTGTGAGCTGTGACGCCAGGCACTCTACCGAGGGTGACAAAGTTAGACTCTGTCCAAAAAAAAAGGAGGGCGTCGCCTGTGACTCAGTGAGCAGGGTACTGGCCCCATATACCAAGCGTGGCGGGTTCAAACCCGGTCCCAGCTAAATTGCAACAAAAAAGTAGCCGGGCGTTGTGGCGGGCGCCTGTGCTCCCAGCTAATTGGGAGGCTGAGGCAAGAGAATCGCCTAAGCCCAAGAGCTGGAGGTTGCTGTGAGCTGACGCCATGGCACTCTACCGAGGGCAACAAAGTAAGACTCTGTCTCTTAAAAAAAAAAAAAAAAAAATCCAGTAGCTTGCCCCTTGCCCAGCCTAAACAACCTGGATTCTTTATTTCATTTTGAAGAGGGTAGCTGGGCCCTGGGCGTTTCTAAAATTCAATTATCCTCACTCTGTAATTACCACGCTCCAGTGGGTAAGGGGGGATGTTCCTCTCATTTATTTTCCAAGTGATTTCAAAGTAATAATATCTCTTGCAAAATTTCCCTTGGAGTCCCTCCATCTTTGTAATAACCCTTTATGTTTCTGTTTTAGTTAGACTCAACAGCATCTTGCAGACATTATGTCATCCGTTTGGGACTCTAATCCTACCTGCAGTGGGCTGTTAGAACTGGTCCAGTAGGCTCAACGCCTGTGGCTCAAGGGCTAAGGCGCCAGCCACATACACCTCAGCTGGCAGGTTCGAATCCAGCCTGGGCCAACCAAACAACAATCACAGCTGCAACCAAAAAATGGCCGGGCGTTCTGGCAGGCACCTGCAGTCCCAGCTACTTGGGAGGCGGAGGCAAGAGACTGTCTTGAACCTAGGAATTGGAGGTTGCTGTGAGCTGTGATGCCACAGCACTCTATCCAGGGTGACAGCTTGAGGCTCTCTCTCAAAAAAAAAAAAAAAAAAAAACCAGAACTGGTCCAGTAGTACCACACCTTTCCTCGAAATACATACTAGAGAAGGAATGAAAAGCCCACCTTTAGATAAAGTAAAATAAGCATGCTTCAAACATACAGAGAGTGCTAAACGGTATGGCGCCTGTTAATAAGGGAGTTTTAATCTCTTCTTAAAACCAAAGTCCAAAAGCAATCCCACTGCTTTTCCAGGCGAGGTGTCAATACTGCTCAGCAGAGCATAAGGCACCAGTCAGGACAACTGCAGAGTGAGGAGGGGACAGGGCCAGACACCCCATCACAGGGCCTATCACAGCTTCACACTTGTTTGCAATCAGACTAAAGGTAGGGCTACCAAAGTCCACATGCACGGACAGAGCTGATAAGCTATCAGTAATCTACATGGGGAATACAATTAATTATTAACCTAGCTCAAAATCAAGAGGTCTTAATCCTCCACATCCACCCCACACAAAATCTTTTAGGTACCCTGACTAAATCCTACTTCTTGCTGGGCTGTACTGTCTCTTGTGCCTCCTTCCAGCTGTGGGGTCCCAATTCTCTCTTCCCTTCATTTAATACGCCCTGTTGCCATCTCATCACCCATTTCCACTTGTCAAAATTCTAACTCTCCAGAGTCACTTCCTTTCACCAAGCGTCTTGATTCTTCTAAAGTACATTTGATCTACCCTTTCAAATTGTGACTATAGCCTACATTAAAAAATATTTCAGGCTCGGCGTCTGTGGCTCAACGGGCTGCGGTGCCAGCCACGTACACCTGAGCTGGCATTTTCAAATCCAGCCCAGGCCTGCCAAACAACAATGACGGCTGCAATCAAAAAATGGCCGGGCATTGTGGCAGGCACCTGTGGTCCCAGCTGCTTGGGAGGCAGAGGCAGGAGACTCGCTTGAGCCCAGGAATTGGAGGTTGCTGTGAGCTGTGGTGCCACGGCACTCTGCCCAGGGTGACAGCTTGAGGCTCTGTCTCAAAAAAAAAAAAAAAATTATTTCATTTCTCTCTCTAACCTTATTAAAGATAGAATCTGCCTTTATTACAAGAGATTTTCCTATATACCTACGTCGCCTAACTTAACATCTTTCCCATAACAGATTCTCAGTAAATATTTGTTGGATAATAAGCCAGTTCACTACAAGTCTGATGTTGGGCAATACTTAAGGGAACTGAGCACAAAAACCTGACACTTTCATTACTATTTTTCTTTTGACAAGATAGCACAGCTACCTGCCAAAAAATATGTAGACAGATTTCCCAATTTCCTGTAGCTGAGGTGAATGGAACAGCCTTGGGCAAGAAGCCAGAGAAATGAGACTCCAGCCCAGATCATGCACAGGGTAGGATGGGGGACTCAGAAAATCAAAGCCCCTTGGGTGGTTTGTATTGACCAGATAGGTGACATGACTGTGATCAACAGGGTGGTACCTACAGTACTGTTCCACTCTCCAGCTCACAGCCCAGCATAAGACACTGGGGTTGTCTGAAGGAAGACCATAGCTTTTCTGTTTTGTTTTGTTTTTTTTTGAGACAGAGCCTCAAGCTGTCCCCCTGGGTGGAGTGCTGTGGCATCACAGCTCACAGCAACCTCCACCTCCTGGGCTCAAGCAATTCTTCTGCCTCCGCCTCCCAAGTAGCTGGGACTACAGGCACCCGCCACAATGCCCGGCTATTTTTTCTTGCAGCCATCATTGTTGTGCGGCAGGCCCAGGCTGGATTTGAACCCGCCAGCTCAGGTGTATGTGGCTGGCACCTTAGCCGATTGAGCCACAGCCACCAAGCCAACGATACCTTTTCTTACAGCATGTCAGGACATCGATGACAAGGCTTCTCTAATACTTTCTTGGAGAAATATGAATTTTCCATATTTTGACATCACATAACAAATTTAAGAGGGTTGAGAGGAATATCAAGGTTCCATTCAACCCAAATCACATCCGAGGACTTCAGCACTAGTACTCTACACTCTGTCAGCCAAGAGAACAACTTAAGAAGCCTCAATTATAATCATTTCTGTTACGATGGTTTTAGCAGACAAAAGACAATTGGGAAAAAAAACACTTTACTAAGTAAATTTGTCCATCTTGTCTAATTGTCTAATTTGTTAGCGTAAATTATTCCTAGTATCCCCTTATCATGCTTTTTCCCTCTCGTAAGACTTATAGTAATGTGCCCCTTTTCATTCCTGATTTTAATAATTGGAGCCTCCTTTTTCTTTTGGCCTATCAGTCTAGCTAAAAGTTTGCTCATTTTATTTAACGTTTTCAAAGAACCAACTTAGGGTTTTTGTGATTTTCTCTATTAGTCTTCTATTATCTATTTCATTAATTTCCGCTCTAGTCTATTTTTTAAAATAATATTTTTGTCCTCACCTTTGAATGAATGTGTACCTGGGAATAGAATCCAAGTTGACAGTTGCATTTTTAAGTTATTATTCCTTTATTTTATTTTATTTTTTGAGTCAGAGTCTTACTTTGTCACCCTCGGTAGAATGCTGTAGCATCATAGCTCACAGCAACCTCAAACTATTGGGCTCAAGCGATCCTCTTGCCTCAGCCTCTAAGTAGCCGAGACTACAAGCGCCCACCACACCACCTGGCTAGTTTTTCTGTTTGTAGTAGAGATAGGGGTCTCTCGCTCAAGCTGGTGTTGAACTCCTGAGCTCAAGCAGTCCACTCACTTGGCCCTCCCAGAGTGCTAGGATTACAGGATTGAGCCACTGGGCCCGGCTTCCTCTGGGCTTCAATCCAATTGACTGAATCAGTTCCTGCAGGGCTCTGGAACTCACCTATTTAGACCAATCTTTATGTTAATTTTTAGCCTGTGGCCCTTTAATATGCTGGTAATAAATATTCACACTACACATACCTGTATCTGGACCAGGCTTGGAGATTTCTCATGGAGGCTTCCAGCTCTCTTCACTCAAAAAACTCTATTCCAGCAATCCCGCTCTTTACAATGTCTGAGGCCACATCTCTTGTCCTTACCTGTAATGCAAGACCTCAGTGCTCCTGCTTCTGTATTTTGCCCAGAACCCCGAGAGCTGTGCTAAGCCCACTGCCTTCCTTTCTTTTCTTGTGTTGGATATTAGCTCTTCCCTTCCCATTCTCTTCTTTGCTTCGTTCCTAGTTCCAAGTTCAACTACAATAAAATAGTTTTTTTGGCTAGGCACAGGGGCTGTAATCCTAGCATTCTGGGAGGCTGAGGCGGGAGTTCAGGAGTTGGAGACCAGCCTGAGGAAGAGCAAGACCTGCTTCAACTAAAAATAGAAAAATTAGCTGGTGTTGTGGGGGCGCCTGCATTCCCAGCTATGCAGGAGGCTGAGGTAGGAACATCACTTGGACCCAGGAGTTTGACGTTACTGTGAGATAGGTGATGCCACTGCACTCTATCTAGGGCAACAAAGCAAAACTCTGTCTCCATTTTTCTGTTTTGACCAATGTTTGTCAGAATAGTCAGCTCAATCTTCCATGTTGCTAGAAGTCTACTTTCCTCATATTTAAAAAAACAGATTTTCTTAGAACTGTTAGGTTCATAGGAAAATTGAGAAGATACAGAGATTTCCCATATTCTCTTGCCCTCACTTGCACACAGCCTCCCCCACTACAATCATCCTGCCCAGAGAAGTGCATTGGTTACAATTGGTGAACCTACATTGATACATCATTGTTCATAGTTTACATCAGGGTTCGCTCTTGTTGTGTATTCTATGGGTTTTGACAAATTCATAATGACATGAACTCACAATGGTAATTTCACTACCCTAAAAATCCTCTGTGCCTCACCTATTCATCTCTCTCTTCCCACAACCCCTGATTCTTTTACTATTGCCACATTTCACCTTTCCCAGAACGTTTTGTTTGTTTTGGCGGGTTTTGGCTGGGGCTGGGTTTGAGCCTGCCACCTCCGGCATTATGGGGCCAACGCCTTACTCCTTTGAGCCACAGGTGCTGCCCGCCTTTCCCAGAATGTTATAGGTTGGAATCATAAATCTTGCAGCCTTTTCAGATTGGCTTCTTTCACTAAGTAGTATTTAAGTTCCTCTGTATCTTTTCATGACTTGATAGACTCCTTTCTTTTTACCACTAAATACGCCATTGTCTGGGTGCATGACAGTTTATCCATTCATCTACCGCAGGAGTTTTAGAAACTATAAATACATCAGCATTTTGGTGGCTATAAATGTTCATGTGCAGGTTATGGTGTGGACAAGAATTTTTAAATCTCCTTTGGGTAAACACCAAGGAGCATGACTGCTGCATCATATAGTAAGATGTTTAGTTTTGTAAACAACAACAACAAAAAACCTTCTTCCAAAGTGGCTGCTACTTTGCATTCTCACTAGCACTGAGGGAGAGTTATGGTGGTTCCACATCCTCCTCAGCATTTGGCACTGTTTTGGATTTTGGCCATTCTAACAGGTGTGTAATGGTACCTTAATTTGTAATTCCCTAAGGACGTATGATGTTGAGATCTTTTCATATGCTTATTTGTCCTCTGTTCATCTCTGATAACCTGTCTGTCCGGATCTGTTACCCATTTTTTTAATTTAGTTGCTAGCTTTCTTATTATTTTTTTTTTTATTTTTATTTTTTGAGACAGAGCCTCAAGCTGTCACCCTGGATAGAGTGCTGTGGCATCACAGCTCACAGCAACCTCCAATTCCTGGGCTCAAGCGAGTCTCCTGCCTCTGCCTCCCAAGTGGCTGGGACTACAGGCACCCGCCACAACGCCCGGCCATTTTTTGGTTGCAGCCATCTTTGTTGTTTGGCGGGCCCAAGCTGGATTCGAACCCACCAGCTCAGGTGTACGTGGCTGGCGCCTCAGCCCGTTGAGCCACAGGCGCCGAGCCAGAGCTTTCTTATTATTAAGTTTTAAGATTTCTTTATATATTTTGGGTAACAGTACTTTATCAGACATGTGTTTTGAAAATATTTTCTTCCAGTCTGTGGTTTGTCTCCTTTTTTTTTTTGAGACAGAGTCTCAAGATGTTGCTCTGGGTAGAGTGCTGTGGCATCACAGCTCACAGCAACCTTCAACTCTTGGGCTCAAGTGATCCTCTTACCTCAGTTTTTCTAATTTTAATAGAGAGAGGGTCTTGCTTTTGCTTAGGCTGGTCTTGAACTCTTGAGCTCAAGCTACCAACCAGCCTCAGCCTCCTAGAATGTTAGGATTACAGGCGTGAGCCACCATGCCCGGCCTGGTTTGTCTTCTATTCTCTTGATTTTCCTCATTTTTTTAAAAAAAGAAAGCCCAGACAGGAAAAGTTACTAAGCTAGCCATAGAGCCAAAATGAAAAAAGTAAGGTAATTCCAAATCTCTGAGAAGTTAATTTCAGGCCCAGATTTTAGGGATTTCAACATAAAGAACTTGTCATTTCTAAAATTCCTTACTTTTTCACACCATTCAACAAAATGCTGACAAAATAAAAAAGGCCCTGTCCCACCATACAGCAATTCCCCTCTTATCCTTGGTTTTGCTTTCTGAGGTTTCAGTTGTCCTCAATAAGCCAAGACCCAAAAATATTACATGGAAAATTCCAGAAATGAGTAATTCATAAATTTTAAATTGCATCCTGTTCTGAGTAGCATGAAGAAATCTTGGATCTTCCTGCTCCATCCCAACGGGACGTGAATCTTCCCTTTGTCCAGTGTATTCTCACTGCAGATGCCACTTTCTGTCCCTTAGTCACTTAGCAGCCACTTTAGTTATCAAAGTGAAATAACACAGGTTGGTACCATCCGAGGTTTCAGGCATCTACTGAGGGTCTTGGAGTGAATCCCCCAAGGAAAAGAAGGGGCAACTCTACACAAATTAGGCTCTTTCTGGAATGATTCAAGAAGCACTGCGTCATTTGAGAGTGGAGTTTCAAAATAAATAGAGAAAATTATAGTGCTCTATAGCCGGGCATTGTGGCGGGCGCCTGTAGTCCCAGCTACTCGGGAGGCTGAGGCAAGAGAATCACCTAAGCCCAGGAGTTGGAGGTTGCTATGAGCTGTGGACGCCACGGCACTCTACCGAGGGCGATAAAGTGAGACTCTGTCTCTGCAAAAAAAAAAAAAAAAGAAAGAAAGAAAAAATTATAGTGCTCTAAAGGGATGCAGTGGTGAAGTGATCAGCCAGATTGCTTTGGGAAGGTATTTTATAATTTTTAATGATACATAGTTGTACAATATTTACGGGGTACATGTGTTTTTTCATATAAGCATACAAAGTGTAATGATCAAATCAGGGTAATTGGGATATTCATCACCTCAAACATTTATTATTTCTTTGTGTTAGGAACATTCCAATTCCACACCTCTATTTATAATTTTGAAACATACAATAAATAATTGTTACCTAAAGTCACCCTATTGTACTACTGAACATCAGATCTGTTCCTTCTATCTAAGTGTATTTCTGTATCCAAGGAAGGTACTTTTAATGGTTACAGATTCACCATAAGATGTGTGTAAAGAAGGGCAAGCATTAAAAAAAGAGTGGGTGGCAGGGAGGCTGCCTTGGAAGCTCTCTGGATCTCATTTCGGCTAACAGAAATTGTCTGATGGGAAGAGATCAAAAAAACAAGACAAATACACATACACGCAGTATCAGCTCTTCATTTGTCCCAGAAGTGAGACTGCTAGCGTCTTTTCCCAGTAAGTCTTACCACCCAGCTCATGGTGAAATTACCTGTCCACTACACATAATACTGGAGCTGCACCTTGCCTGCAGAATAACAAATGAATACTTCTAGGAAGTGCTGCAGCTCTCTGAAGGAAAAGGCTATATCGATATAATAAACAACACTATTGCAAACACAACCACACATTTATACAAATTTGTTTTTATTTCCCACCCTATGACCCAATCATTTGGCATTAAAACTGAAAAACAAGGCAAAAAAACAAGAATAAAAAGTGAAGACATTTTTGTATTGTATGTACTCAAGTACTTGTCTGTTTTCCTATCTATGAGAATAGAGTGTTAGGAAATCCAACTTCAACAGAGAAAATCAAAATGCTTCCCAAAAAAATCAGAAAACTGATCTGTTAAGCCAGAGATCAGTGGTTCTTGGTGTTTAATTCTGTGGTTTTAAAATTGCAGTTCTTAGCCTCACCCTTTGTCCTATGCTCCAAATAAAATCAGAAAGGCACTCACAACACTCATCTCCTCAACCGCTGCTGAGTGCTGCAACAAACTAAAAACTGTCTTGGATTTCTTCTTTTAAGGAGCTTTATGCTAAAGTTCCTCTTCTCATGCAGTCATATAAAATGGGTATTTCTGCTTTGCTCCTTCTCTGCCATTCATATCAAAAAATAAATAAATAAATACAAATTAAAAAGGTTAAATAAGACTGGCTTTTAAAACCCAGTAAAGCAAGATAAGATAGAATTAAGCTTGAAAGGACCAGGAGAAGATTTTAAAACAGGGGGAGAGGGAGAAAAAAAAAAGTACTTTTCAAAAACATTGAAACCTGCAGGTAGAGTGACAACTTTCTAAATTATCTGGACTTTAGTAGAAGTGTCACACTCATCAAGCCAACTTCTGGAAATTTTAACTTAGATTTAGCAAAGTTCCTTGTGAAATTATAAGCCAAAAGCCAGGAAGAGGTTTTTATGCAAAAGAAATGAGTAATCCCATTTACAAACATATATAAACAGAAATGAAGGTCACACACATGCGAGAAAAGTTCAATAAAAACTCACACCTCTTGCCGAACTTTCCTAGCTATTGAATTTTTTCCATGTGTTCTGATTATTACTTAAAAACATAAAACTTAACTGGGTGTGGTGGTGGTGGCAGCGTGTGCCTGTAGTCCCAGCCACTTGGGAACCTGAGGGATCCCCTGAGATAAGGAAGGAGTTCAAGACCAGCCTGGGCATCACAGCAAGACCCCATCTCTAAAAACAAACATAAAACTAAGAACAAAACTAAAATTTAGTGAAGATCAGTCACAAGAGCAAAGATGTTGTGTGAATGTGTATATTTGGGGAGAAGGAAGCAATAGTATGCCGCAAACTAACTGAAAGCTCAAGAGAAGACTTCACTTGGGCTGTTTCGAGTGGCCACAGAATAGCTGAAAGCCACTTTCAAATCCAAGTCAAGTCACAGGCATCATAAACTCAATCCCCACAGAAGATTAAGTCTGCAAGAGCCTGGGTATGCCACAAGCTGGTGTTACTAAACAACTTGCGCACCTGTCAGCCACAGAAATATCTATTTGAAAAGTATTGCTCTGTAGGCCTGCCATGACCTTTCCCGGCTGTCTGAATAAAGTAACTCTACTTTTTGAAACTTGCAGTGACTTCACTCATTATCACCTCTGGCCCCAGAAATGGGACCACTCAGCAAGCACAACTGAAAGATGTTACTGCTGCTTCTGCCGCTTTCTACCACTTGCTTGGCTCCCCAATTTACCTACGATGTCTGTGCAGCAGTGGCACACCACCACCACGTGCTCTACAAATCCAACGGGGCAATTTCCAGCGTAGACGTAAAAGGAAATTTGCTTTTTCGTGATACCTGGTTTAAAAAAAAAAAATCTTATTCTACAGGGTTGGAGGAAGAGGAAATGCCAGCATAAGACCCACTTCAGTCCCTGCTGATTCTGCAGGAGTCCCAGCTGAGTTCAGAAGTGGACTTTCTCCTAACTGGACTGTGCAGACTGTGCAGTCAGAGGAAGAACAGGTTCTCACACAGCTGCATGGCTGGCTCGTGATGTAAGATCTGTCCTGCCAGAAAA
The DNA here is from genome assembly GCA_963574655.1 of Perodicticus potto. Taxonomy (NCBI): domain Eukaryota; kingdom Metazoa; phylum Chordata; class Mammalia; order Primates; family Lorisidae; genus Perodicticus; species Perodicticus potto. The sequence continues at coordinate 20,120 of CAUYRH010014552.1, forward strand.
GCTAGCTTGTGGGCATACTTGCAAGGAGCCGGGACTCTGATGGTTCCAGGCCAATTCCAGTACATGTGGCACAGTTTGAAAGTCAACCTGTAGGCCAAGAAGAAAATGGGATCCTTATCACCCTCCACCTCCAATTTGGGGCATGCTTATATACTTAGAGGGATATGACACACATCATACTGTCCTGAAAATAGGAACTGAGGAATACATGATGCAGCTTTTTAGAATCATAGTTTATAATAGAATTATTTCTACTTCCACTATTCAGAACTCATAGGACATTGGTAAATCTCCTCACTTTAGACAGCTCCTTGTTTTTTATCAAAAAAGGAAAACAACACAAAAACACAAAGAGAATATCTTTCTTTTTGAGCAGAAAAAGCTGCAGAAGGGTAAGTACCCTAGTAGAGTATGTATATATCTGAACTCAGGGCACAGGGTCTCAAATCTGGCTCTTTGCCATAATTACCTGGAGCAGTTTTTAAAAATACGAATACCTCAAAAAACTTGGGAGTGAAGCCTAGCATCAGCATTGTTTTTAAGCTCTTCAAATAAATTTTTTCTTTTTTTTTTTGGAGACAGAGTTTCACTGTGTCACCCCTGGTAGAGTGCCGTGGTGTCAGAGTTCACAGCAATCTCAAACTCTTGGGCTTAAGCGATTCTCATGCCTCAGCCTCCCAAATAGCTGGGACTATAGGCACCCACCACAACACCCGGCTAATTTTTGGTTGTAGTTGTCATTGTTATTTGGCAGGCCCGGGATGGGTTCGAACCTGCCAGCTCTGGTGTATATGGCTGGTGCCCTAGCCCCTGAGCTACAGGTGCCGAGCCAAGCTCTTCAAATAATTTTAATGTAAAACTAGAGTAACAATTACTCCTTGAAAAGATACCATTATTGTCAAAACATAAAGAAAGTCAAGGAATAAATAAATTTGGGGTGGGCAAAGAACCCACCTTAGCTAGCTGGCTATGATTATTGAGAAAGTAAGTTACTAATCAGCCCACCTTTGCATATGATCAGGGCTCAGGTTTGCAGTGTTGAGAACACAGACGTAATGTGTAGGGATACCACAACCCTGCCGTACATGATGGGCAAGAAGGTAGAAATCCACCCTAGTAAGGAAAAAGCATAAATTAGTCATGTGGTTGAATTTGGGCAGACAGAGCTGGCAAGGCTCTTGGAGATCACTGTAAATCCTTCACCTGGGACTCAGAGGTCAAATCACTGGTCAAGGATACACAAGGATCAGACCAGGATTGCAGCTGAGGTCTCCTACTCCCTTATTTGCCTGTAGAAGGTTAAGCATAACTATCTTAGGAAAAAAGAATATATGTTCAATACTTTACGCTTAAGAGGTAAAGTTGTTTTTAAACTGTTTTCTAAAAGCTTCAATCTTTTAACTGTAGCATCGCTGAGGTTTCTAGTCCATACCTTTCCAACCTCCCTATTCTAATACTCAGGAAATAAATAACTCCTCCAACCTATTTATTCTTTCTCAAACGCTATGTTTTTGCCACTTACCACTCACAACTTGTTATTGTATGATCTACCACAGTGCCCGGGGAAGGAGTCACAAAGTGCTCAGATGTAGCCAGGTACAGATTGGTGCTGATTTTCTTCTGAACTACGAACACTACCATCTTGGGCTGATAATTCTCAAAAGCTTCAAAACACTTCTGTAGTTGAGGAATCTCATAGTTGGCAACTGTCTTTAGCTGGCCATCAGACACTCCATCACGGTACACCACAATCTTCTCTGGTAGACAGTGGTTCACCTGAAATGACACCCGGGATGAGGTGACTCACATTGCCCTTGAGCTAAACAGTGAGAGTCTCACTCAAGTCGTACAACCCCGAGTCATGGTTGCAGACCCTTTAACTTGCCCCAAAGCTACCGTGGCTAAAGGGCAGGGAAAAAAGCGTCTAATCATCTCTAGACACGGGGTGATAAAACAGGCCTGGTATAACAAAGGTGTTATAAAACATGAAAGCAAAATAAGCAAGTATGAGTCACATACACAGCTTATCCTCAAGCAGTGTGAACAAAGTTCAAAGGAATGGTGGGAAAATTATGGGCTGAAGCAATCTTCCTTCTACTTGGGTTTAATACTAATAACCACCTGGGCAAAGAACAAGATGAAGTGTTTCAGAAATTTTAACACATGATCACACGTGCCACAGATCCACCATCCTCAGATTTTTATATACTAGTAACACTTAAAGTTGCTGACAAGTGAAAGGGTCAATTACTGAACATTATCTTACAATCTGGCATAGTGTGAAGCATTTTTACTGTAACCTAGTAATTAGCAAACAGCCAAGTGAATTGTCTGTGGATTCAAATTAAATTAAAATGTTGGCTTCAATCACTTTGAAAAATTATTTTTCCCCATTTAGGGAATACAATTCTGTCCAAGTTCTGTTCAACTTCAATAATTCAAGCTTCATTTTATTTATTTTTTACTTTTTATTTTTTTTTGAGACAGAGCCTCAAGCTGTCACCCTGGATAGAGTGCCATGGCATCACAGCTCACAGCAACCTCCAATTCCTGGGCTCAAGCGAGTCTCTTGCTTCTGCCTCCCAAGTAGCTGGGACTACAGGCGCCCGCCACAATGCCCGGCCATTTTTTGGTTGCAGCCATCATTGTTGTTTGGCGGGCCCAGGCTGGATTCGAACCTGCCAGCTAAGGTGTACATGGCTGGCACCTTAGCCCGTTGAGCCACAAGTGCGGAGCCTCAAGCTCCATTTTAAACTAGAAGTGCCCTTTTTTTTGAGACAGACCCTCAAGCTGTCGCCCTGGATAGAGTGCTGTGGCATCACAGCTCACAGCAACCTCCAACTCCTGGGTTCAAGCGATTCTCCTGCCTGTGCTTCCCAAGTAGCTGGGACTACAGGTGCCCACCACAACACCCAGCTATTTTTTGGTTGCAGCCATCATTGTTGTTTGGCGGGCCTGGGCTGGATTTGAACCCACCAACTCAGGTGTATGTGGCTGGTGCCTTAGCTGCTTGAGCCACAGGCGCAGAGCCTAGCAGTGCCCTTAAAACAGCTTCGGTTTAACTCATGTTTAATTCTAGTTGAGTGTGGTTCATTTTAGGTTTCTATTCCCAATTCCCCTCAAAAACCTAATTATGAATTAGGTTTAGATATGAATTAAATATGTATGTACTATTCTTTATAGTTTACATGAAAATTTGATTTCAAAATACTCTTTACTATTATTAAAAATAATCCCTTAGGCTCGGCGCCTGTAGCTAAGCGGCTAAGGCACCACCCACATACACCAGAGCTGGCGGGTTCAAATCCAGCTTGGGCCTTTCAAACAACAATGACGACTATAACCAAAAAATAGCCGGCAGGCGTTGTGGCGGGCGCCTGTAGTCCCAGCTACTTGGAAGGCTGAGGCAAGAGAATCGCTTAAGCCCAGGAGTTGGAGGTTGCTGTGAGCTGTGATGCCACAGCACTCTACCTAGGGTGACAGCTTGAGGCTCTGTCTAAAAAAAAAAAAATAATAATAATAATAATGATAATAATAATCACTTAGAATCTTTTGAAGTTTAAGCTCAGAGGTTCAAGTATTTTATATACACACACACACACAACACATACATATATACACACACATATGTATATATATATATTTTTTAATGAGACAAAGTCTCACTCTGTTGCCATGGGTAGAGTACTGTGGTGTCATAGCTCACAGCAACCTCAGAATCCTTGGTTTGAGCAATCATCTTGCCTGGAGTGCTAGGATTACAGGCATGAGCCACTGCACCTAGCTTCAAGTATTTTTTTTTTTTTTTTGTAGAGACAAAGTCTTACTTTTTCACCCTCGGTAGAGTGCCGTGGCATCACACAGCTCACAGCAACCTCCAACTCCTGGGCTTAGGCAATTCTCTTGCCTCAGCCTCCAGAGTAGCTGGGACTACAGGCACCCACCACAACACCCAGCTATTTTTCTGTTTTTGCAGTTCGGCTGAGGCCAGGTTTGAACCTGCCACTTTCGGTATATGGGGCCGGCGCCCTACTTGATGAGCCACAAGTGCAGCCCAACCTCAAGTATTTCATAAATGCTCCCTTTTTCTGAGAAACTTCAAGCAGTACATTTGCAAACATACAATTAATCTTCACACTCTCAGACTGTGGTACTTTTTTTTTTAGAGACAAAGTCTCGCTGTGTTGCTCAGGCTGGAGTACAGCGCTGTGATCACATATGTACATATGTGTACATATATATATATGAAAAGCTGTATACAAAAGGTGAGACCAAGCTAGATCAAGGAAACACAGATAGAAGGCAAATCATAAAGCTGTACACAAAAGGTGGGACCAAGCCAGATCAAGGAAACAAAGGATAGAAGGCAAATCATAAAGTTGAAACATAATTCCTAAATGTATGTTATAAAACCACTGTGGTACTCGGCAGATTCACAAAAAAAACAAGTAACAAGTTCCTTGACAGCAGGACTGTACCTGTTAATCTCGGCATCCCTCAGCACTGAGTGCAGTGGCAAGGGTCAAGTAGGCAACAAATATTTCCTGAATGTTTGAGATGTTTTTATGTGTGGCTCCATTCATTCATGAAACAAATACTTAATGTTCATTAGCTAGGAGCCATTGCACTTATCTCAAAGAATTAAAAAATTATTTTGATACCATCCAAATCTTCATGGAACTCAAATTAGAAGGAGACAGATAAATAAAGGAAATGCCCTCAGTATATCATAAATAACATAATAATGATATAAGTAAAATGCTATGAGAACAAAAGAGTTTAACATTGTTACCCGCAGAGAGAAGCATGTCTGGAAAAGGCATAAGGGAAGAATGAGTAGACAATTTGGTTAGCAAAGAAGGGTAAATGGATTCCAGATAGAGCATAAATGAAGGCCCAAACTGTGGGTACACAGGGGTAAGTACCAGAGATCAACCTCTATGATCAGCTATACTTCTAAAAGATTACTCTGGCAAAGAACTATAAAGCAGACTGAAGGGGCAGGCATGGTGGCTCACACCTGTAATCTTATAACTTTGGGAGGCCAAGGTAGAAAGATTGTTTGATACTACGAGTTTGACACCAGCCTCAGCAAGACTGGGTGTGCTGGGCACCCGTAGTCCCAGCTACTCAGGAGGCTAAAGCAAGAGGATCACTTGAGCCCAGGAGTTTGAGGTTGCAGCGAGCTATGATGAAGCTACCACATTCTAAATGGGGTAACAGAGTGAGACCTTGTCTCAAACACAAAAAATGAAAAACAAAAAAACCCCAAACCAAAACAAATCAACCAACCAAGCCTCCCCCTAAAATAAACCAAGACTGAAGAAGGGACATATTAGGAGGTTACTTCTAGGTCAAGGTGTCAAAAGATAGAGAAAACCTTTATTCCTATTCTAATACTAGAAAAATAAAAATATACAATATAGAAATCACAGATATTCATGCAACTACTGAAGACCAGCAGAGGCAAGAAAGCCTTGAAAAACAGACTTGCTGAGAGAGGAGCCTTTTCAGGTGAGCAGTGAGACTCTGAAGCTTCCCCAGTGCAGATGCCAGAAGTGGGTATGGGCAACAGAAAGATGGAGCCTGAGCCCTGAGACACTTAACCAGGTCAAAGGAGGCCAGACAGGCTACAGGCAATGGTGGGTGCAGGAAGAGCAGGCTGGAGTCTGGAAGATCCCACAAAACAATCATCACTTGCTCAAGATAACTCTCCACCTCAACCTCCTCCCAATTCTGCTGAGAAAAGAGAAGTGAAGTTGAAAGTGAAAAGCAGAAAGAATCACACAGTCTCACACACCCCACAGGCGCCTGGAACTTATAATTCCAAAGAAGACACCTTGGCCCACTCCCCCTGTGCTCTGGGGTCAAACACTAGTGAAAAATGGTCCTGCCCTGGGCAGCACCTGTGGCTCAAAGGAGTAGGGCGCCGGCCCCATATGCCAGAGGTGGTGGGTTCAAACCCAGCGCAGGTCAAAAATCACACGCACACACACAAAAAATGTCCTGCCCTAGGCAGTAGCAGTCAGAGCAGCAGCAGGGGTGGAACTAATCAGAGCCAAGCCCAATATCCTTAAAGTTAAGGCCAACTCAGATCAACTCATCTGGTGAGAGCAGAGGCAAATATCCAGAATGCAGCTTGTTTCGACATTCACAACTGCATCAGAATCCTATGTTAGGTTTGGGTGGTCCATGAGAAATCCAAGCAGAGAGACAGCACGGACAGCTGACAGCTGGGCACAAGGTCTGGAAGCCCAGATGCACTGGGTGGGCTCCAGTGGCGACTCCCAATGTGTGCTTTGGGGAAACCTGTCCTGTTCCCTGTCTCCAAGGACTCTCTGAGATATTTTCAAGAAGATAATGGCTCGGTGCCTGCAGTACAGAGGTTACAACACCAGCCACATACACTGAGGCTGTCAGGTTCGAACCCGGCCCAGGCCAGCTAAAACAACAACGACAACTGCAACCAAAAAGTAGCTAGGAGCTGTGGCGGGCACCTGTAGTTCCAGCTACTTGGGATGATGAGGCAAGAGAATCGCTTGAGCCCAAGAGTTTGAGGTTGCTGTGAGCTGTGACGCCACAGCACTCTACCCAGGGCAACATAGTGAGACTCTGTCTCAAAAAAAAAAAAACAAACAACATGGTTTTCTTTCTTCTTTTTTTTTTTTTTGTAGAGACAGAGTATCACTTGATCGCCCGCAGTAGAGTGCCGTGGTGTCGCAGCTCACAGCAATCTCAAACTCTTAAGCTTAAATGATTCTCTTGCCTCAGCCTCCTGAGTAGCTGGGACTACAGGTGCCCACCACAACGCCGGGCTATTTTTCTGTTTTGCAGGTGGCCGAGGCCAGGTTTGAACCCGCCACCTTCGGTACAAGGGGCTGGCGCCCTACTCGATGAGCCACTGGCGCCGCCCCATGGTTTTCTTTATATGTTTTTTTTTTTTTTGAGACAGAGTCTCAAGCTGTCACCCTGGATAGAATGCTGTGGCATCACAGCTCACAGCAACCTCCAATTCCTGGGCTCAAGCAAGTCTGCCTCCGACTCCCAAGTAGCTGGGACTACAGGCACCCGCTACAACGCCCAGCCATTTTTTTGGTTGCAGCCGTCATTGTTGTTTGGTGGGCCTGGGCTGGATTCGAACCCGCCAGCTCAGGTGTACGTGGCTGGCGCCTTAGCCCGCTGAGCCACAGGCGCCGAGCCTCCTTATATGCTTTTTGATACTATTGTGGATTGAACTGTATGCTCCAAAAAGTTATATTCAAGTCCTAATCTCCAGTACCTGTTAAAGTGATCTTATTTGGAAACAGTCTTTGCAGAAACACTCAAGTTAATACAAGATCATACTTGATAAGGGTGGGCTCTAAATCCAAGGACTGGAGTCCTCCTAGGAAGACAGAGGTACAGAGACAGACACACAGGAAAGAAGGTGATGCAACCACAGACAGACATTGAGATTAGAGTAAAGCTGTTTCAAGCCAAAGAATGGCAAGGTTACTTGCCACCATCAGGAGATTTGTTCACAAAACCACAAAATCACTAAATAATGCATCTCTTAGAATGTATCGCCATTGTTAAGCGACACATAACTATATTTGATTATTTAAAGTTATATTATATGCAATAGGATGGGGATGAAGGCTCATGCCTGTAATCTCAGTACTTTGAGAGGCTCAGGCAAGAGCATCTCTTCAGACCAGGAGTTCAAGACCAGTCTGGGAAACACAGTGAAACCCCCATCTCTACAAAAATTTAAAAATTAGCTGGGTGTGGTGGTGTGCACCTGTAGTCCTAGTTTCATGGGAAGCTGAGGTGGGAAGATCACTTGACTTGGGCCTAGGAGTTCAAAGTTACAGTGAGCGGTGATGACACCACTGCTCTCCAGCCTAGGTGGCAGGGCAAGTGCACATCTCTTAAAAAGACAAAAAATAAATACAATTATACATGGTATATGTAAATACACATACGCTCTTGATGAAAATAAATTATTTTTTAAAGTACAAAAATTATCTAAGTATTGCTATCTCATGATTTCTCTCAACCTACTACAATCAGGATTCCATCTGTGAGACCTCCCTCTCCATGCTTACAAATTCAACAGTTATTTCTCTGTTAGGATCTTACCGAGACTAAACTACAGTATCTATAAGGGCTGACCCTGCCCCCTCTCCCAACACTTCCTTCTACCGGCTTCCGTGAGACCACTCTCTCCTGGACTTTCTTCCTCCTCACTGACTCCTCTTTTCCACTCCTACCTGCAGATTCTTCCTCATCTGTTCAACCTCTAAATAGTTAAGTGTCTAGGTCCCGGGCTGACTTTTCTTTATCTTTATATTCTCTGAGGGGAACGCATCTTCACCAAAGGCTCTAAATACCACCTATACACTGATGGCTCCCAATCTTCACCTCCAGCCCTGACCTCTCCAGAATTTCATGCTGACCTACTTTATGGCCCTACGCAGATGTCAAATAAACATATTAAATTTAATAAATCAAAACACAAATTCTTGATATTCTCAGTCTTCCCTTTTCCAGGGAAAGGGAATGTTTGGCAGTTGTTCCAGCCAAACATTGAGAAATTATTATTGTTCTCCCACTCACATCTATATCCCCACTACTTCAAAAACAAACTCCAAATCCACACTTTTCTTTCTATCTCTCTTCATTCAAGCTACCACCTCTTGCCTGAACTCAAAAGCAGAATAAAATCCAAGTTTGGAGAGGCAAACATAATATGACCACTTCTCCTTGTGAACTGGATTCCAGCCATACTGGCCCTTCCTCCAGTCCCTTCAACACACCACACCCAGCTCAGGCCTACCTTAACAGCATTAAACTGACAGCCATCCATCTGCCTGAATACCTCTCTTCACATGGCCAGTTCCTTCTTGTCATTCAAATCTTAGCTTAAATGTCACCCTATTTAAATAAGGCCCTCTGTGACTATCCAATCTAAAACAACAATCTAGTCACTTCTCTTACCATATCACTTTCTAAATTTACCAAACATAATATTTATAAAAATCTACACTCATATTAATTTGGAACAGGGTCTCATTTTGTTGCCTGAATATGAGTGCAGTGGCATGATGACAGCTCACTGTAACATCAAATTCCTGGGATCAAATCATCCTCCTGGCACAGCCTCTCAAGTAGCTGGGACTACAAACATGCGTCACCATGCTCAGCTAATTTTTTCTTTTTTTTTATAGAGACAGGGGTCTTGTTATGTTGCTCAGGCTGGTCTTAAACTCCGGAATTCCCGTGATCCTCCCACCTTAGCCTCCTAAACTGCTAGGATTACAAATGTGAGCCACAGCTCTTGGCCATTACATTCATTATTTTAAAATCTAGTTCTTACATGACATTGCTATATAATATACAGACAAGTACATAAACAACAAAACAATCTTCCCCAATAGAACTTGAGCCACACAAGGGCTAAGTCCTTGTCTGCTTTGTTCATTGCTGTTTTTCAGGTCTCTAAAACAGTGTCTGGTGCATAATAATCGCTCAGTAAATAGTGATTTAACAAATGAATATATACTGTATGTTCCAAAAAAAAGAAAAGGCTGGTAGTAAAACAACACTTGAAGATTCAACTGGATTTTAGGAGGAGAAGACTCAGATGTCTGGGTCACAGATACAAAAGTAATCACAATCTTAGATATTTTAAGAAAAGTGTAATCTGGCCAGGGGCAGTGGCTCACGCCTGTAATCCTAGCACTCTGGGAGGCCAAGGCAGGTGGATTGACTGAGCTCACGAGTTCGAGACCAGCCTGAGCAAAAGCGAGACCCCATTTCTACTAAAAATAGAAAAACTGAGGCAAGAAGATCGCTTTAGCCCAAGAGTTTGAGGTTACTGTGAGCTATAGCGCCACGGCACTCTACCCAGGGCAACAGCTTGAGACTCTGTCTCAAAAAAAAAAAAAAAGGGAAGAAAAAAAGAAAAGTGTAATCATCAAGGAAAAGCCTGGTTATAGGAAAAAGAGAAGAGAGAAATCAATTATTCAAAGAAAAGACTAAAGATATTTAGAAGAATTTTATTATTGAACACAAGCTCAGGGGACAAATAAAAGATTTAGAATGGAAAAGATGGGCTTCAGACTAGCAAGCACTGACTGTAAATGTGACTGAAGAAGAGAGGTCATCATCTGGAGGTGATGGAACTTCTGGTGCTACTGTCACTCTCACGGGAAGATAAAATTGGGGAGTCTAGTTATAATCAGAACCTATGAAAACCAAGACTAAATTCGTTTTGAGGCCACTGAGGAATCAGGAGACTCTCTGGGAGAGGTATGATCAAAATAGTTAAATATAACGATTCCTTCCTCCAGGTGCAGAACAGCTAGGGAAATGGCAAAAGTTGGCACAGAATAATGGTAATAGTGAGGACCTGAATCAAATGAAACCTTTGATTCAGAGAATAGATGAGCTAATTTTACTTTAAATTTAGAATAAACATGTAATTGTTTTATCTTTCACCTGGTTCAATTGGGGTTTAATAAATATCACTCAAGTTCACAGTTCAGATTAAAAAAACAAAACAAACTTTGATTCAGAACAGAGCCATGGTATTAGAATAGGGATTTACATTTACAGAACAAATGTAAAATTTGTATTTAGTCAAAAGGCAACACTTGGCTCAGCGCCTGTGGCTCAAGCAGCTAAGGTGCCAGCCACATACACCTGAGCTGGCGGGTTCGAATCCAGCCCGGGTCCGCCAAACAACAATGATGGCTGCAGCCAAAAAATAGCCAGGCGTTGTGGTGGGTACCCGTAGTCCCAGCTACTTGGGAGGCGGAGGCAGGAGACTTGCTTGAGCCCAGAAGTTGGAGGTTGCTGTGAGCTGTGATGCCACAGCACTCTACCCAGGGCAACAGCTTGAGGCTCTGTCTAAAAAAAAAAAAAAAAAAGCGACACTTAAGGCCACATGTTCCCCACCCCTCTACTAGAAATTCAATGTAATTCACCCAGGAAAATGTCAGCTATGTGGAAGGCACTGTAATAGATAGATAGAAAAGGAATCAAGATAGCCCCTACATTTATGGCAGATTGCAATGTCCAAAAACAGACACAGTAGTATCTCTAGTCTCGAATAGTCTTCCAGAACATTGCCACCCCTGGATTAAAGAAAGAATCTATTTCCCTTCCCCTTGAATCTGGTGGGACTTTTTAACTCACTTGACAATTTGAATGCAACAGAAGTGATACTGTCTTCCACAGCTAAGGCATAAAAGGAGACATGACTTCCATCTGGTTCCCTGAGTCTCATGGGATAGTCCAGATTTGAATCCAGCCACCATGCTGTGAGGAAGCCAAATAGCTCATGTAGGAAGACCACATAATGAAGCCAACATAGGGAAAAACTGCAGCCCACTGTGCCCAATTCCAAGTTCCTGATCATGAACATGACACATGCTCACTGTATGCCACTAAGTTTTAGGATAATTTGTTACACAGCCGCCAGCCGACAGTAACAGTGTTCAAGTAATTTACAACCCAGTAGGAGAGAGAAAGTAGGATACAAATAGTAATATAAGGCAGGACTTGATACTGCTACGGACTATAAACAAAGGATCTTGGGACAGGAGAATAAAGAAATAATTCTTGCTAGGGGAGGGAGTGGCAAGGGAAAAATAGGAAATGCTTCACAGTGAGGTTCTGGAAAACAGATAAGACTTCGAAGGAAAACAATAACAACAACAAAAAGGAAAGGAAAGTCTGCAGAAGTTGGTGACAAAGTAACATAACATATGGACCTTCTTGGAGACAAAAATTCAACTTGTCTCTAAAAAACATAATCTCTAATGTTATTAAAGATTATGAACACCATTCAACTATTTGTAGGACACTGTACCAAACATTACTCTATAAAGAGACAAGGTACAGTTCTAGAGACCAACTTCAATCATATAAAATTATTGAAGTCCTTGCTGTTTAACCACTAGGCAAAGGTTAGGGTCTAATCCCAACTCTAAGAAATGAAGTCTTATTAGTGCTTCTTTTGATGTACTGGCCAAGGCAGAAATCACTACCTTGCCTGCTAATGGTTCCAGACCCAATATCAGCTTAATGACAGCAATTCTCCAGGAGTAGCATTCTTTGGAGTTCTAGGAGTGATTTAGAGGGAGGCACTTGTCTTGAACCAAAATGAAAAGAGCCAGTGCCTAATGACAGTCATAAAAAGCTAAGTAAATTCATAATCTACTTTAATTGCTGAAATTTACCCCCAACTATCTTGATAAGGGCATTCAGATTATGTCTATAGGCATCAGGCTGCTGAACTAGAAAATAATTACTACTTACCAAACTAAATCAAGATATTTAGCTCTTTGAACTGATCTATAGAAGCAGAAGCCTGAAAGGAGTAACTATGAGCTGCTTGTTAGGCTGTGACAATTTAAGAGACTTACCTTTGACTGGGGACTCCTCCCACTACATCAGATTTCCTGTTAAAGTGTTCCTGTAGGTAGTTCTTCAAAACCCAGAATTTCTGTTCTCCTTACCTCATAAAACTTCTTTAAGGAGCCCACCAAGCACAGCTTTAGGCTATCCACAATCTCCTGATGAGGCATCTGGAACACCACTCGTGAATACCATTTTGTGAGGGTGCTGGGGCAGAAGTGGGGGCAGAGAGAGAGAGAGATAAAGATGAAAATACACTCACAGAGGAAGGCCTGTGGTCTGAATGTCAGCACACACAGTCTTCTCTGTCAATCATACAAGATTCTTCTAGTAAATGAACTTAAGGTATATGTAAGAACAGGTACCGATGTGGGAAAAAGATATGTTTAGGACAAATACAGAATGCAAAAATACATGTATAACTGTGGATATTGCTATAAAAATGCTCCAATAGAAAAAATTTAATAACCTTGATACAAACAGAGGACTAGTTAAATAAATAGTGATATAGCAGACAACAAAAATTTCTGTGTAGCAGATAACAAGAATTAGTTGAGATCTGTACTGTTATGGGAAAATGTATGTATGTGTGTGTGTGTGTGTGTGTGTGTATATATATATAAAATAATACATATGGGTTAATATGCATAAAAGAGAAATTGAGTGTATACACATCAAACCTTTAGCAATAAAAGATGAGCCATGAGGAACTTTTACTTTTTTTTTTTTTTTTTGTAGAGACAAAGTCTCACTTTATCGCCCTCGGTAGAGTGCCGTGGCATCACGCGGCTCACAGCAACCTCCAACTCCTGGGCTTAGGTGATTCTCTTGCCTCAGCCTCCCAAGTAGCTGGGACTACAGGTGCCCACCACAATGCCCGGCTATTTTTCTGTTTTGCAATTGGCCGAGGCTGGGTTTGAACCCGCCACCTTCGGTCATGGGGCCAGCGCCCTACTCGATGAGCCACAGGCGCTGCCAGGAACTTTTACTTTTTAAATGTATACAGATATGTAAAATGAGCACCCCTTATTTTTACAACCAGAACAAAAAACACTTCATGTCCTGGGGGTAAAAAGCCAACAAGAAAACACAGTCCCTACCCTTGAAAGAGGTTACAGTGCAAATGGGAAGAAAATTTGTACCTTATGCAACTTTGGTAAATACTTGCATAAACAAGTATCATAGGAAGCAGAGAAGGAAGGAGTTTCAAACTCTTCATACTGCAATATATAATACTAAAAATATTTGCTGGATTGACAATAAGATAAGGGGCTGGGCGAGGTGGCTGACAGCTGTAATCCTAGAACACTGGGAGGCCCAGGTGGGAGATTGCTTGAGTTCATGAGTTGAGACCAGCCTGAGCAACAGCAAGACCTCATGTCTACCAAAAATAGAAAAATGAACTGGGTGTTGTGGCACGCACCTGTAGTCCCAGCTACTCGGAGCTGAGGCAGGAGGATCACTTGAACCCAGGAATTTGAGGTTGGGCAACACAGTGAGACTCTGTCTTGAAAAATATATATATGTAACAATAGGCATGGAATGAGGTAACCAAACAGAATGACACCGTGAGTAGAACTTACAGATTGATGCTTGCAACAAAGCCAACCACGGAGCGCATGCCTCTGCTGGGGTCATGGTAAACATCCATCCCGATCACCATTAATTGTTTCTAAGTTAGAAAACAAAAACAAAATGCAAACCCCAAACCCAAGCAATTTATTACTCCATTTTTAATCTTAATCCCAAATCAACCGCCCCCTACATATGAAAATAAATTCTGGGAAAGAAAAAGAAACACAAAATCAACTTAGCAATTTTTTTTTTGGTAGAGACAGAGTTTCACTTTCTCATCCTCAGTAGAGTGCTGTGGCATCACACAGCTCACAGCAACCTCCAACTCCTGGGCTTAGGCGATTCTCTTGCCTCAGCCTCCCAAGTAGCTGGGACTACAGGCGCCCGCCACAATGCCCCGCTATTTTTCTGTTTTGCAGTTCGGCCGAGGCTGGGTTTGAACCTGTCACCTTCGGCATATAGGGCTGGCGCCCTACTCAATGAGCCACAGGCGTTGCCCCAACTTAGCTATTTTTAAGCACAATGAAGAAAGAGAAATCTAGACCAAGGATCAGCAAAATTTTTCTGTGAAAGGACTAAAAAGGAAATATCTTAGACCTTGTGAGACATCTGGTCTCTGTAGGAACCACAGGGTGAGCATCCCAGATCCCAAAATTCAAAATCATGCAAGATCTGAACCTTTTCTTTTTTTTTCTTTTTTTTTTTGAGACAGAGCCTCAAGCTGTCACCCTGGGTAGAGTGCTATGACATCACAGCTCACAGCAACCTCCAATTCCTGGGCTCGAGCGAGTCTCTTGCCTCTGCCTCCCAAGTAGATGGGACTACAGGCGCCCGCCACAACGCCCGGCCATTTTTTGGTTGCAGCCCTCATTGTTGTTTGGCAGGCCCGGGCTGGATTCGAACCCACCAGCTCAGGTGTACGTGACTGGCACCTTAGCCCATTGAGCCACAGGGGCCGAGCCCTTTTTTTTTTGAGACAGACTCTCCCTTGTCGCCCTGGGTAGAGTGCTATGACGTCACAGCTCACAGCAACCTCAAACTCTTGGGCTCAAGTGATTCTCTTGCCTCAGACTCCCAAGTAGCTGGGACTATAACACCCAGCAATTTTTTAGGGATGGGTCTCGCTCTGGCTCAGACTGGCCTTGAACCTATTGAGCTCAGGCAATCCACCCACCTCGGCCTCCCAGAAGGCTGGGATTACAGGCATGAGCCACTACACCCAGCCTAAGATCTGAAACTTACTGAGTGCCAACATGATGCCCAAAGGGAATGTTCATCAACACATTTCAATTTTCAGATTTTCATATTTGGGATGCTTAACCAGCATCCAGTATAATGCAAATATTCCAAAATTAAAAAAAAAAAATCAAAAATACTTCTGGTCCCCAGCATTTCAGATGAAGGGTACTCAGTCTGTATCCTATTTTGCCTTTATAATACAAAAGCAGTTACAGAGGCTTGGTGCCTGTGGCTCAAGCGGCTAAGGCACCAGCCACATACATCTGAGCTGGTGGGTTCAAATTCAGCCCAGACCCACCAAACAACAATGATGGATGCAACCAAAAATAGCCGAGTGTTGTGGCGGGCGCCTGTAGTCCCAGCTACTTGGGAGGTGGAGGCAAGAGAATCGCTTGAGCCCATGAGTTGGAGGTTGCTGTGAGCTATGATGCCATGGCACTCTATCCAGGGTGACAGCTTGAGGTTCTGTCTCAAAAAAAAAAAAAAAAAAAAAGCAGTTACAGACATGGTACAATAAGGAATGTGGTATTGTTCCAGTGAAATTGTATTTAAAAACACTGAACACTGAGTATCAGACTTTTCACATATCATGAAATACTGCTCTTATTTTTATCTTTTTTACCATTTAAAAATGTAAAAACCCTTCATAATTCATTGGCTGTCCCAAAATAGGCAGCAAGCCACTTAGACTGAGTAAACATTAAGAATGGGAAGGATAATCAGATGAGGAAAACTAGTTAATAATAGGTAGGTAGGATTCTCTAGATAGCCGACATGAAAGAAGACAGCATCACTCACCAGAGGAATATCCACTCCCCAGAGCTCACCACCCAATTTACAGTTAATCTGAAGTAAAATTTTCTGGGCCACACTCCGAAGCCTGGTGGGCTGACCAATGGTTCGAACGTTGATGACCTATGATGAAGGGACCAAAAGGTATGGGGGGAAGCAGGACACTATCAACCTCATAGCAAATGCAAACAATTCTAAAGCAAATACTACATTTGTTTAAGAAATGTGAGTTGGAAAATAATACTTTCTGCATTAATAGTTCTAATTCTAGGATTTCTAACATACATGCACATAGACAAAATAAAACGCACAAAATATACCCCACAAGGCAAAACACAGCCAAAAAAGTGAAAACTTTCAAAAAGATCTTATGTAAAGTGGAACATTTTTTTAACTCCTATAGGAAAAACAACCTTCCCCTTTCAGAACAAAGCCTATACCCTAAAAACCCCTGTAATGTCAAACTACCTGGTGACTGACAGGCAAAACTGCTCATCTGAGAGCCTGAAGACAGCATTTATGAAGAGGGGGCTGCTCCTTGCTGGGTTGCTTTAAGCAGGGGCACTTTCACCAGAAGGTTCTGCACATACTGGTTTCTAACAGCTATTTTAGTCTTTTTGGCGGGGGGGGGGGGGGGGGGGGGGGGACCGTGGATAAATTTGTTGCCCCCCGTAGGGTGCCCTGGCAAAATAGCTCACAGAAACCTCAAACTCTTGGGCTCAAGCGATTCCCTTGCCTCAGCTTCTCAAGTAGCTGGGACTACAGGTGCCCTCCACAATGCCCAGCTATTTTTTAGAGACGAGGTCTCACTCTAGCTCAGGCTGGTGTTGAGCTCATGAGCTCAGGCCATCCGCCTTCCTGGGCCTCCCAGAGAGCTGGGATTACAGATGTAAGCCATCATGCCCAGACACTATTTTTCCAAGTCTCAGGGGAGGTAGGAGGTGTCATCTGTGCCTCCTGCCCCAAATCTCACTCACCTGGGAGGGCACAGGGGACTGAACACAGCACAGCTTCTTGATGGCCCCATAGAGATCATCACGCGTGCCCATGATGATGCAAACAACCATCTGTATCTTCCCCTTGGGGAGATAAAGGATATATAAGCCAGACTTTGGAACTCTTTGGGGACTTTTTATGGGACTTTAGCTGGGGATAGTCTGTAAAACCATAGGACCTGAAAGGTAGACAGGGAAAGAGAGCAGACATCCAACCAGAAAAAGGCCCTTGAATTTGAATTAGCATTTGTTTGGCTCTGGGCTGCTCTGCAATATTACTTATTAATTACCTACAGCTGACCCTGACACCCATTATGTATTTATTTATTTATTTAGAGACAGAGCCTCAAGCTATCGCCCTGGGTACAGTACCAGCTCAGGTATATGTGGCTGGCGCCTTAGCCACTTGAGCCACAGGCTCCAAGCCTACAATTTATTTATTAGGAGACTTCAGATGTCCGGAAAAGGACCAAGTTTGAAAATATGCTAAGTTTAATGTATGTTACTTGGTGTTTCCATTTTCTTATAATATTTTTTAACCACTCTCTTTAGTTAAGGAAGCAACTTACTACATACATACCACAGAATTTTAACTGACAAAACACAGAATGTAATACTACAAGAATGGCTTCAGAGCCAAGTGTAGAATGGAATGAAACTATTGTCAAACCCATAAGCAGCTATTCCTAACTCTTTGGTTAGAAAAGAGAATGATATTGCCAGCAGCACATCTCATGTCAGTTCCTGCTACTCCTCAAGCAGGGGTGTCCACATTGGAAGAATCGTCTTGGACCACACCTTAAAAACACAAACGCTAATGAAAGGTAATGAGCAAAAAAAAGGTATGTGCATAGTTTTTGTGATGTTCAACAGACAGATAAGCAGAACGCATCTCAAACAACTTGCATGCGGCATGCAGGCAGCAGGCCAGATGCCCCTGGTTAAGGGGTCGAACACTGAAAAAAAAGGATCTTCCCAAGTCTGAGTAGAGAAAAGCAGCACTCAAGTGAAACAAGGTTGCCAACTTTTTAAGCTAGTTACAATGCTAGGAACTGTAAACTACCCCAATCAAGACTGGTGTTATGTTGAGACTTCTCAGAGGACAAATATTAACCCTTTGTTGAACACTCGGAAAGGAAAGGGGCCAGTTGAGAACAGAAAAGATACACCACATGCTACTGGACTTTCTTTGGTTTCTTACTAATCAAAATAATTCACCCAAGATGGTTTCAGTTATTTTAGGCACAACCGTGAAACAACATACAAGTGTATGTATGATGTTGACATCTCAAATCAGGTAATGAGACAGTGATATGTGTCCTCAAGTTTTTGAATAATGCCTAAAGGCATTGTTCCCACACAATGAACATCTTGTTTGAAAGGTGTTGTCCCCAGTCAAAAAGTTAAACAATTACATCAAAGAATTTCCAAAGTCACATGGAATGCAGCTGTACACTGGGAGCGTATGGGCTGGAAATGGCAAATACTTGTGTTGTTTCAGTCCCTATCAGATTTACTGATATGTTTGTATGTTTAAATTAACATTTAAACATAGGGAGGTGCCCACATACACAAATCCAGATTTGGGGCTTCTATCAAAAAATAAGCAAATTGGGCAGCACCTGTGGCTCATCCAGGAGGACGCTGGTCCCATATACTGAAGGTGGCAGGTTCAAATCCAGCCTTGGCCAAACTGCAAAACAGAAAAATTGCTGGGCATTGTGGCGGGCGCCCATAGTCCCAGCTGCTCTGGAAACTGAGGCAAGAGAATCGCCTAAGCCCAGGCGTTGGAGGTTGCTGTGAGCTGTGATGCGACAGCACTCTACAGAGGGTGAAAAAGTGAGACTCTGTCTCTACAAAAAAAAAAAAAAAACAAGCAAATTAAAAATCAATCTGGCAATCTTTGGTCTATATCTCCAGTCACAGGGTTAACGTCTTTAGTTCATTACATTTCCCTTTTGGCCCTCTTTACTCATTTATGTTACTTATCTGGCTCCTGAAAACATATGAGTTTGTGATCCTTGATGATGATAATAACAACAATAATAATAATGATAATAAACAGAATGCCCTGGTGGCGCCTGTGGCTCAGTGAGTAGGGCACAGGCCCCATATACCAAGGGTGGTGGGTTCAAACCCAGCCCAGGCCAAACTGCAAAAAGAAAATCGCCAGGCATTGGGGCAAGCGCCTGTAGTCCTAGCTACTCCAGAGGCTGAGGCAAGAGAATCGCCTAAGCCCAAGAGGTGGAGGTTGCTGTGAGCTGTGACACCATGGCACTCTATTAGGGGTGACAAAGTGAGACACTGTCTCCAAAAAAAATAAAAAATAAAAATAAATAAATAAATAAATAAAATAAACAGAATGCCCTAAAGATGACGGAGAGGTAGCAAGGCCAACATGAGACAAGTTGGTAAACATTAGGAATGAAACTCACATCGATGCAATGTGAAAACTGTTGGCTATATATTCTCAAAAGGGAACATGGAAAGCTGTAAAATAGGTGAGCTCCTGTACTAAGCTGGGTTATTCTTTTAAAAGCAGAGCAGAACTTATCAATGATCAGACCCAAAAGAGATGATGGTAGAGGGAGGTCAGCAGGAAATTAGGAAGAGAATACACCAAGGAGAGAACATGACTGTGCTGCCATGAGTGATGTGCCAAGCGTGATGGATCAAAAAGATGTCAAAGTGACTGAATTGTAGGCTTGACCCCACAGAACAACTCGATGCATCAGTCTTCATTTCAAGAACGAACTACTTCAAAAGCCTTTCCTCCGACTTTTCTCCTTAACCTTCCTCTATTTTAGTTACAAACAGATAAGAACTGAAGGCCTGAATACCTCAGTTGTGGGGGCTTTGACCCGCTCAGCTCCAGTGCTTCTGATCAGTCCCCAGGACTGAATCAATGGGCCAGCAGCCATGTTCATCACCAGAGGAATTTTAATCTTGAGCCAGACCAGACTGTGATAGCTCCGTACTGAATCGTGCAAGATGGCACCTGGCCCAAGTAGTTGCTTTCTGAGCACAACGTGTTCTATAGATAAGGAACTAAAGTTAAGTCAGCTATTCCCTCATCCAATTACGTGAGAAAAAGACTAGAGTGAGAGTGCCAACCCAGAATTAGAGAAGCAAAATTAACCAAAGGGCATAAAGATCACTTTCTCGATCAGGATTTCACATGCACATGAGTAAGATGTAGGTTCTAGTTTATCACCAACAGTACAGTGATAACCAAGATAACTTAAAATCAAGTATTCAAGTATTTTACAATAGATAACCTATAAATTTACTCAAATTAAATTAATTTATTACCTCAACTCCCAGCATAGATTGAATGGTTCTGATATAGGTCTCTATTCGGTCATCCTTTAGTTCAACCCAGGCTGGTGGGCTCATACGCATGCCAATGGGGCCAGCTATCTTCTCTAACATGTTGACCAATTCTCGGGCCTGATCCATTGCTCTCTTTGGGTAAAAAAGTGCCCAGAAATGCATGGGAATCTAGGAAAAACCACAGATTATTAGTATTTCTTACAATTTAAACATTCCAAACTCATACTCAGTAAATTTTATTCTTGAGAAAATGACTTTTCACTCTCATTGCGTAAGTCCTGTGTTATCTAATTCCTATTATTAACATGGATGTAGTAAATTGTGGAGTGTTTTCACATGGATTATCTACCATACAGCAGTGAAAAAGGAATAACTATAACCACACCTAACAATATGGATGAACTCACCAATACCAGGTTAAAGAAAGTGACCCGGACATAAAAGAGTATAAAGTCTATGATTCCATGTATGTGTCAAGTATAGAAACTATTCAAACAAATCTATGCTGTGAGAAGTCAGGACAGTGGTGCAGGTAAGGGGTAGGAAATAACTAGGAGAACAAAAGGAGATCTGTGGGGTGGAGGTTAGGTTCTATTTCTTTTTTCTTTTTTTTTTTTTAGAGACAGAATCTCACTTTGTCGCCCTCGGTAGAGTGCCGTGGTGTCACAGTTCACAGCAACCTGCAGCTCCTGGGCTTAAGCAATTCTCTTGTCTCAGCCTCCCGAGTAACTGGGACTACAGGCGCCCACCACAACGCTCAGCTATTTTTTTGTTGCAGTTCAGCCGGGGCCAGGTTTGAACCTGCCACCCTCGGTATATGGGGCCAGCACCCTGCTCACTGAGCTAAGGTGCTGCCCTAAGTTCTATTTCTTAACCCTTGGTGCTGCTTATACAGTTCTATTTAATTTGCAAAAATTAATCAAGTTATAAGTATACTTTTTCTTCATATGCATATTTCAAAAAAAAATTTTATTTTTGAAAAACTGATAGCTTTATTAAAATTAACATTTAGACTTCAAAAAACACCACTATGAATGAAAAGACAAACCACAGCCTAGAAGAAATATTAATAAGCCACATGTTTCATAAAGGGCTTATATTTGGAATAATAAAGAATTCTTGGCTCAGCGCCTGTGGCTCAACGGGCTAAGGCGCCAGCCATGTACACCTAAGCTGGCGGGTTCAAATCCAGCCTGGGCCCGCCAAACAACAATGGTGGCTGCAACCAAAAAATGGTCAGGCGTTGTGGCGGGCGCCTGTAGTCCCAGTTACTTGGGAGGCGGAGGCAGGAGACTCGCTTGAGCCCAGGAATTGGAGGTTGCTGTGAGCTGTAATGCCACGGCACTCTATCCAGGGTTAAAGCTTGAGGCTCTATCTCAAAAAATAAATAAATAAATAAATTAATTAATTAAAAAAAAAATAATTCTTATAAATCAACAAAAAGGCAAATAACCCATTTAAAAAATGGGTAAGACACCTGAACAGAAGTATTTCGTCGAAGAAGATGTATGCATGGCAAATGACCAAGTGAAAAAGTGCTCAGCATCTTAATGGGCACAATTAAAGGGTATATGCCACACCCCCTGCGTATGGGACATAACTACAATGGGAACTATACCCAACAAATGCAAACTTTGCCACCCAATTGCTTGCACCCTCTCATTAATCTGAAACCAAAAAAAAAAAAAGAAAGAAAAACATGATGCTCAACATCATAAATCAGTAGGGAAATGCAAATTAAAACCAAAATAATATAGTATAACTAGCACTTTCATTACAATGACTTGCCTGTAGCTCATCAGCTAGGGCGCCAGCCACATACACCACAGCTGGAGGGTTTGAATCCAGCCTGGGCCTGCCTGTAGTCCTAGCTACTTGGGAGGCTGAGGCAAGGGAATCAGGTAAACCCAAGAGTTTGAGGTTGCTGTGAATTGTAAATAGCACAGGGCAACATAGTGGAATCTGTCTCTAAATAAATAAATAATTAAATAAAAATAAAAGACATGATAGCAAGTGTTGGCAAACATTTGGAGGATCTGGAACCCTAAAATACTGATGGGAATATATGATGGGTTAGCTACTTTGGAAAACAGTTTGTCAGCTTCTTAAAAAGTAAATAGAAACTTATCATATAGCCAGCAATTTCATTTTTAGGAATCTGTACACGAAAAATGAAAATACATGTCTACACTGAGACTTATACACAACTGTTTATAATAGCATTATATGTAATAATTTAAAACTGGAAAATATCCAAATGTCTCTTAATGGATAAGCAAAACATAGTACATTTGTGCAGTGGCATTTTTAATTTAATTTTATTGTTTTATTGCAAATTAACAAGAGGGCACAAATTTTCAGATCACATTGTTTTCACTTCTAAGGCAAAGTTCCAGGTGTAAAAGAACCCCTCACCCAGGGAGCGTGGCATACACCCATGCATTGTGCTCATTAGGTGAGATCCCGCCAAATGCCCTCCCTTCTGTCAATCGTCCTTCCCCATCCCCCTCTCTTTCTTCTCCTTCCTCCCCTACCCTGCACTAGACTATATTTGAGTTTTATTGTTCATATGAGCATGTAATTGAAAACTTTTTCTTTTTTTGAGACAGAAAGTCTCAAGCTGTCACCCTGGGTAGAGTGACGTGGCATCATAGCTCACAGCAACGTCCAACTCTTGCATTCAAGCAATCCTCTTGCCTCAGTTTTTCTATTTTCTATTTTTCTATTTCTATTTTCACAGTTGCTCAGGCTGATCTCCAACTCGTGAGCTTATGCAATTTACCCACCTTGGCCTCCTAGAGTCCTAGGATTACAGGCATGAGCCACTGTGCCCAGCCTGAATAAAACATTTTTTAAAGTAGATATATTTATACATGGCCACAAAGACTAGGTTTTTGACAGGTTGGTCAAAAACCTTTAGAAGTAATTATATACCATTTTGTTCTTTGATACAAACAGCTAGTGTATTAGCTGCTTAAGTAGAGTACTGCTTTAATTTTTTTTTTTTTTTGAGACAGAGTCTCACTTTCTTGCCACCAGTAGAGTGCCATGGCGTCATAGTCCACAGCAACCTTAAACTCTTGCTCAAGTGATCCTCCTGCCTCAGCCTCTTGATCAGCTGGGACTATAAGGCACCTACCACAACATCTGGTTATTTTTAGAGACAGAGTCTTGCTCTTGCTCAGGCTGGTCTTGAATTCCTGAGCTCAGGCAATCAACCTGCCTGGGCCTCTCAGTACTGCTTTAATTTAAGTTGACTTCCTTCCTGTATAAAAATACCCTCCAGGAACCCTCAGGGAAAAAGAGGGAGAAAAGAAAAAGGAAAGAAGGATGAAGAGAGTGAGTAGCATGTTGGCACTATATGAACTATCCTAGCAACTTATTTCCTTTTCCTAAGTCTGGCAAATGGCTTACTTCTTTTTTTTTTTTTTTTTTTTGTAGAGACAGAGTCTTACTTTATCACCCTCGGTAGAGTGCGATGGCGTCACACAGCTCACAGCAACCTCCAACTCCTGGGCTTAGGCGATTCTCTTGCCTCAGCCTCCCGAGTAGCTGGGACTACAGGCACCCGCCACAACGCCCGGCTATTTTTCTGTTTTTTTGCAGTTTGGCCGAGGCCAG
>CAUYRH010014554.1:0-20354 GCA_963574655.1 Perodicticus potto
AGATTTAAACTTAAGACATGAAACTATAAAAATACTAGAAGAGAGGGCAGGGAAAACACTTGAAGAAATTGGCCTGGGAGAATATTTTATGAGCAGGACCTCCCAGGCAATTGAAGCAACACCAAAAATACATTACTGGGATCTGATCAAACGAAAAAAGTTTTGCACAGCCAAGAGCACAGTAAGTAAAGCAAACAGACGACCTTCAGAATGGGAGAAGGTTTTTGCAGATTATGCTTCTGACAAAGTTCTGATAACTAGAATCTACAGAGAACTCAAACTAATCTATAAGAAAAGAATAAATAACCCCATTTCTATGTGGGCAAGAAACTTGAACACAAACTTCTCTGATGAAGATGGGTGCATGGCCTACAAACACATGAAAAAGTGCTTATCATCCTTAATCATGGAGAAATGCAAGTCCAAACTACTTTGAGATATCATCTTACTCCAGTAGGATTAACCCACATCACAAAATCCCATAACTACAAATGTTGGTGAGAATGCAGAGAGAAGGGAACACTTCTACACTGCTGGTGGGAATGCAAGCTAATGCGACCTTTTTGGAAAGAAGTTTGGAGAACACTTAAGAAACTAAAAGTAGACCTCCCATTCGATCCTGCAATTCCTCTACTAGGTATATACCCAGATGATCAAAAATTATTTTACAGCAAAGACATTTGCGCCAGAATGTTTATTGCAGCTCAATTCATAATAGCCAAGACATGGAAACAGCAGCCCAAGTGCCCATCAACCTATGAATGGATTAACAAATTGTGGAACATGTGACCATGGAATACTATGCAGCCATAAAAAAGAAGGAGCCTTCACA
This sequence comes from Perodicticus potto, assembly GCA_963574655.1. Lineage (NCBI taxonomy): Eukaryota > Metazoa > Chordata > Mammalia > Primates > Lorisidae > Perodicticus > Perodicticus potto. Next base: position 833 of record CAUYRH010014554.1, read on the forward strand.
TCTTTTTTTTTTTTTTTTGAGACAGAGCCTCAAGCTATCACCCTGGATAGAGTGCTATGGCATCACTGCTCACAGCAACCTCCAATTCCTGGGCTCAAGCGAGTCTCCTGCCTCTGCCTCCCAAGTAGCTGGGACTACAGGCGCCTGGCCATTTTTTTTTTTTTTTTTTTTTTTTTGGTTGCAGCCATCATTGTTTTTTGGCGGGCCCGGGCTGGATTTTAACCCGCCAGCTCAGGTGTACGTGGCAGGCGCCTTAGCCCGTTGAGCCACAGGCGCTGATCCAAGCCTTCACATCTTTTATGTTTACCTGGATGGAGCTGGAACATATTCTTCTTAGTAAAGTATCTCAAGCATGGAAAAAAAGTATCCAGTGTACTCAATACTACCATGAAATCAATATATAACCACCTACGCACTCATATGAATGGCAAAACATAGCTATAGTCCAGAAAGTAGAAGGGAAGAAGATAGAGAGGGGAGTGGAGGGAGGGTATTCGCAGGGAACCTCACCTAATGTGCATGATGCAATGGTACATTTCAAAATTATTAAGAAATGAGGACAATTGTGATGGATGTGTTACTTAGTTCAATGTCAACATTTCACATTGTATACTGAAGCAATACACTGAACCCCATAAATGCATCAATGTACAAAGTTATGATTTAATAAAAAACGATTAAAAAACCCCAAATAAACAGTGAGCTTGTACAATTCATGTTGAAGTTGTGGGTGATATTGACAACTCTTAGGATGGGGAGAATCTGCCAGCCCAATGCCCTTCCCCCATCTCCTGGCCTGTTGCTGCTCATGCTATTGTTTCTGGAAGTTCAGAATGAGAAGCCCACAGGCACAGAGCCAGTGCAAGAAGTAAGAAAAGTTTTTTTTTTTTTTTTTCCTTTTTTGAGACAGAGCCTCAACCTGTTGCCCTGGGTAGAGCACTGTGGCATCACAGCTCACAGCAACCTCCAACTCCTGGGCTTAGGTGATTCTCTTGCCTCAGCCTCCCAAGTAGCTGGGACTACAGGCGCCCATCACAATGCCCAGCTACTTTTTGGTTGCAGTTTGGCTGGGGCTGGGTTTGAACCCGCCACCTTGAGTATATCGGGCCGGTGCCCTACCCACTGAGCCAGAGGTGCCGCCCAGAAAAGTTTTTTTTGATCGTAGGAAAAGATTGCAAATCCATTCCGAGGGAGGCATAATTGACATTACACCCTAAAGCATGAGCTCTCAGTGCACTACCTTGCTTGATGGTCTTTTGTTCACTCAGGGATTAGAACCTTTAGGGAAATGTCCTGTTACTAATGTGAGAAAGAGGGATTGGTCAGGGTCACTGAACCCTGAGAATATGCCTGTGAAGTAGCTTGAGAAGATGACTTAGACCTAGCCTTCTAGTAACCCGCAAGCCAGTAACCCATAAGCCAGCCCTGCTAGAGACAACTGTTCATGGAGGCAATCCCAGGATAAAATCTTCAGTTCTTCTTAACATCTGCCCACATCTGCCTATGTAGTATCCTCCCTGTGGCCTTCAGGAAAACAGGGAACAGTTCTCCCTCCCATCCTTTCCCCTTTCCCTCTCCCCCACCCATCCAATTACCCAATTGCACAGGCATTATAGTCCCCTCTATCTGTCCTCCAAATCTAAGACACCTAAATAAGTTTCTCCAAAGAAGAAGAGAAAAACAGCAAGCTATCTCTATTTATTTTCTTGCCTCCTAGATTACACACAACTCATAAGCCCTCGAGACAGCGTTCATTACTCTGGGTCTGCTGGGAGAATTACTTCAGACATTTAGAAGACTGGGTCAGTGCTGTCTTCTCAAGTTCACCACACTAAGTTCTTGTTTCTAACCCTTCTTTTATTACTAGTACTTAATTTAAAGGGGGCATGGAAAGTAAAAATAACTCCTAAGACCTGAGAGATTGATAACTTGGCTGTTTTGCAGCAATGCTATGGCCTGGGGACTAACTCTCTATTTCACACCCAGGTCGTTTAAAAGAACACATCTTTCAAAGACAAAATATGCCATTAACATCACCTGAGACATTGATGTGAAGGCTGTGCATCCTGAGAATGTGTGTCACTCACGTGACAAATGTTTCCAGACAATGGATACAATGCCTGGGATTCCTTCCCACCCTCTCTCATACTATTCCATCATAAAGCAGAGTCAGAGAAAACATGTTATCAAGTTGTTGTTCATTCACTTGCATCAGTACATAAGAGTCCATTTGGGTGAGACTTGCTTTCCCCTCTTGTCCCAGTTCAGAAGCATAATAGGGTTTCAACCAGAACAGTATGCCTCTAGCTGCTTGGACACTATTGCTCCAAGCCCTCCTATGCACCCACACCTCCTACCCTGCTGGCTGATGCTTCCATTCATTTAGTCAATCATTCCTAGAAGCATTTTGGTGGGTATCTCCCATGTGGTAGACACTAATCATATTCTGGGGTGTGAAGATGAATCATCTCTGCCCACTAAAAGTTCAGAACTTGGCTGGGGAGATAGATAGGAAACCATGACACAACAACTGTGTTGGAGGATATTGTGGGATTCTATGGTGAAATTAATAGCCTGAGTGAGTTAGGAAAGACCTCTCAGAGAAGATGGTATTTACTATGGGACTGGGAAAAGCCTAGATGTTTACCAGGTAGAAACACGGGGTGGGGTGGGGTGGTGGAATAAACATTGATCAATAACTATTAAAATCAGGCACTGGACATTCTCATCCTCATGTTGCAGAATCAGACTAAGCTCCAAGTAGTCCAGTCCAAGTCTCTGCAGTTGACTTAGTCTCTGTGCATTGAGAATCATACACCCACTGGATGTAAAAGTCCATACACTTTTCTTATAGGAAACCACTCATATAAGGACTGCCTCTTATTTTTTGTTCTTCTCTATTCTTCCTAAGAATAAAACAAACCCCTTCTGACAGCATCCTGATTCTTTTCTTTTTTCCCCAGATTAATACGAGGGAACATATAATAAGTTTACATAGTTTGCTTTTGTTAAGGTTGAAGTCCGAGTTGTGGTTTTGTCCTTCACCCAGGAAGTGTATCGTATACCCAAGTAATGTACCCATTGGGTGGGAACTTACCCGTTCTCTTGCATTCGTCCCTCTACTTGCATGTATGTATGTATGTATGTATGTATTTTTTGAGACAGAGTCTTACTCAGTCACCCTGGGGTAGAGTGCCCTGGCATCACAGCTCACAGCACCCTCCAACTCCTGGGCTCAAGTGATTCTCTTGCCTCAGCCTCCCGAGTAGCTGGGACTATAGGCGCCCGTCACAACGCCCTGCTAGTTTTTCTATTTTTAGTGGAGACAGGGTGTCAAACTTGCTCAGGCTAGTCTTAGGCTCCTACCTGTGTTTAACTGAGTTTTTCTATCATTTGAGCATACAGTTTAAATTAATCTGCTAGTTTTGTGTACAGATCTGATTCTTCATGGTATAGTTTCCCCTGTTGAAAGAAAAGCACCCAATGCCAAAGATTTGTAAGAAACAATACAGAAACTCCATTTCAGCCAGAAATGTATGTCAGCCTTTACTAATGGTTGACAGGTTAACTTATTTCTAACACAGAAATAAGTTAAACTTGAATGTAATAATTGTGGCTTTTTCTCCCCCCAGGTGACTAGTACATGTTCAGTAGCCAACTAATATAATTTAGGAGACCATGGCATAGAGTACTCCACCCATGCCTGGTGAGTGAAGGTTTAGGACAGTAGTTTTCAGCATTGACTCTGTATTAAAACCCCAAGGGAGCTCTTTATGTGATGGGACAGAGCATTGGACACCAGCGTCTTGAGGTGAGAGCTGTGGTTCTCCCCAGGTAGAGCTGGCCCTCAGGTGAGTGGAAAGCCTTGGGTCTTAGAGAAAGAGGCAGCAAAGCTGCTCAGGAAGGCAGTGGCACAGCACTTGTCTCCCCTGGGCACTGGCTTCTCATCTATAGAATGGGGAGAAACGTGACTGTTTACAAGGTTGTTATCGAATCATAGGAGAGAGTTTGGGTAGAAATGCTTTATCACCGTCAGGAATCCATCAGAACTAGAAAACACTAGCCAGGGTAGGGTGTTGTGGTAGGTACCTAAAGTCTTAGTTACTTGGCAGGCTGAGGCGAGAGGATCACTTGAGCCCAGATGTTTGAGGTTGCTGTGAGCTAGACTGATGTCTCAGTACTCTAGCCTGGGGCAAGAGTGAGACAGTCTCAAAAAGAAAAAAAAAAAAAGAATCCTTTGCAGTGGTTCTCAACCTTCCTCATGCCTCTACCCTTTAATACAGTCCCTCATGTTGTGGTGATCTCCAACCATAAAAGTATTTTCATTGCTACTTCATACTGTAATTTTGCTACTGTTATGAATCGTAATGTAAATATCTGATACGCAGGATGTGTTTTCCAATGGTCTTAGAGGTCACAACCCACTGGTTGAGAACCTCAGCTTTAGAGGAAAGTCAACACTTTTAGTCCATAGCAACCTTTTTGACTGATATGTTGTGTTACGGGGGCATGAATTGTCAGGTTGCTATTTCTGATAGTTGTTAACCTCAGACATCTTGCATGGAAATGGTATATTCATAAAAATCAGTAACAGGAAAAAGAATCTTTGGGTGGCGCCTGTGGTTCAAAGGAGTAGGGCTCTGGCCCCGTATGCCAGAGGTGGCAGGTTCAAACCCAACCCCAGCCAAAAACTGCAAAAAAAAGCATCTTTGTAGAGGAAGAAATATCAACCTAATTTTCATGTGCTGATTTTGACATGCAGTTAGAGAGATCCTGCCAGGCAATTGAACAGGCAGACTGCAGTTTGAGAGAGAGTCGTGTTCTAGGAGGACAAGGTCCAACGAGAGAAAGAGCACCCAAACACCACGTTTATAAGAGGAAGGGCTTTATTCACCAGCTGGGATCTTATGGCATAGAAGAATTCCAAATAGCCACACTCCCCATCAGGCTCGATCTTTCCCTTTTTATCAACAGTCAAAAAGTTCCACCCCACAGGTACCCTTCTTATTGGCCAGTTTGAATCAAGCGGGAGATGCCATTCTAGCCCCTGCAGAACTACAGGATTTCGCAAAACTTGGAAATTTCCAAGTTCCAGGAAGTTAAGTTTACAAATTCCCAAGAGCTGAGTCACCATAGAGAGGACCCTGCAAGTGTATCCTTGTGGTCTCCTTGAGAAGACCTGTTCTCCTAGACCTCACTCTTCTCAGGTATCCTCTCTCAGTAGAACTAAAAGCATAGATTAGGTAAATTACCTGATTAGAACTTGGATGAGACTGCTACTTGAAACTCAAACCTGTTGCCTAAATGTCTTCTAAGCCTTCCAGCCTTTCCTTTAATAGTGAAATACAATGGCTCAAGTTTTTAACTCATGATGTTACAGAGTGCAAGATTAAAAGACCATCAAGGACGCCAATTAATTGATGCCAATTTAGGATTCTTTATTAGGTTGGCCAACCGACTGCCCCTCTATGTGGGTAGAAAGGGAACAGTACTGGCCATGAAGAGGAAAGGGTTTATATAGGGTAGATTATACTATCTGGGGTTATGTGCAGTTTGGTGAGAGAGCAAGTTACCAACTTTTACAGAAACAGAAGCAGTTTATGCACTTGTGGATACATAGCAGTTTACACAAGAGGGAAAACATAACAATTATACAAGAGGGAAAACAGAACAATTTTAAACTGGACACTGGGTCAGCCGGTTACAATAGCGCCATGTGGCGGCTGGCTTCCTGTTGATCATTACCTCAGTTTCTCATTTCTAATTTTTAACTTTCCTTACTTTCTTACAGGGGTACGGTGGGGTCAATTAAAGGGGATCTCTTCACTTCAATATACTGTGGGAAACCCAGCACTCACTAAGATTTCTGTAGATTCCCAATGAAGGAGAGGTGCAGAGTACAGCTTAAACCTTTTAGTATAACTTGTTTTTCCATTGAATCTTCTCTGGACCTCCTAATTAGTTTATCTCTCCTCCTCAAAGCCTAACTAACGTAATGTTCCAGACTTTTACTAGGTGCGATGGTAATGGAGGAAAATGCCATCCAAGATGAGCAATAACTTCACGTTGGAAGTTGGACATTCCACCCCCTGTAGAAAATTTCTGAATGGAGTTCTCTTCTGTTCTCTCTTTCCCTGGTAGTAGCTCTCAATGCAGACCCTATTTGGAGCTCTCTGAGCCTCTGCATGGTTCTGCTTTTGCTCTTAGTCTTACTTTCTATCTGAATTGCCCGTGGAATCTCAAAATTCTTCTCCTTCAGTCATGCAGATGAAGTCCGTTCTGTCTTGTACTTAATGTTACCTAATAGACTGTGTCAAGAGGGCTTCACTTTCGTGTCCTTAAGAGGTCCCTCAAGCTCCATCAAGGCATATACAAACTGTCAAAGCCCATAAAACAAACTATGTTAGGTGACAAAGCCATTGCAGCTGTCTCTGAAAAGACTCTTTTTTCCCCCTAATACATAAAGAAGGGAAGCCTGGAGTCATTAACAATTATAATAGCCATCATTTTCTTTTCTTTCTTTCTTTCTTTTTTTTTTTTTAGAGACAGGAGTCTCACTTTGTTGCCCTCAGTAGAGTACTGTGACATCACAGCTCACAGCAACCTTCAACTCTTGGGCTTGGGTGATTCTCTTGCCTCAGCCTCCCAATTAGCTGGGACTACAGGGGCCCACTACAACACCCAGCTATTTTTTTGTTGCAGTTTGGCCAGGGCCGGGTTTGGACCCACCACCCTTGGTATATGGGGCCAGCACCCTACTCAACTGAGCCACAGGTGCTGCCCAGCCATCATTTTCTTAAGCACATTCCACATGATGAGGTATGAATTCTGATGTGTCTGCACTGTGCAAACACAGTGATCCTCACAAAATTCATTTTACTGACAGGGAAGCTGAAGGTCAGATGGATTAAGCATCTTGCCCAAGGTGACAACTGTTTTACCGAGACTCAGAGCCTGCCATGTCGTCCTCCCATGGCTATACCCTCACCATTGCACCCAGTGCTGTGCTGGCAATGTTTAACAACAGGCTCTACAAAGGCAGGATTCCTTTTTTGTAGAGTCTGTCAGTTTCCATGGGGAAAATATGCATGCCAGAGCTGATTTTAAGCTTCTAATGTGATATCACTGAATACAGAGTTGAGAAGAGAGGGTACCTCCTTATATAGAGATTCCACCATATAGATACAATAGACCAAAAGACCCAGGAGCATAGAGAAAAGTAAAATGTATTATAACAAGTTACATATTGAGTTTTACACGTTTATTACCTGTTTTCAAAATGTCAAATAACACAACAAACATCTTTAATATATAAACATAAAAAATTATATATATAAACATAAGTTTAAACAGTTTTTTTTTTTTTATAACGGCTATGTTTAATAATCAGTTTTTAGAATTTCTGAAAATTTAGCAGTTGGCCCCAGCAAGCCAGTATGAGTCATCTCTAGGCTAAACACAGCATCTTCTTGAGTGTATCTTAACTCTACATTTAGAGGAATTAGGGAATAAAATAACATCATGGTGCAAAAAAAAAAAAATCATCAATGTGTTCTGTAAAGAAGGTAAAATAGTTCAAGAAGCTGGGGCTAGAGATTAGAAAGGGCAAACATTTTTCTTAATATGATAATGGTTAGATATTGGATACATTTATTATGTGTTTCAGACCTTGGTTTACTAAACAGAATGGTTAGGGGGAACCATGTGATTGCTTGTCATTGATTATCTATCATGAAGTTATAAACAAAACATGAGCCTAGGTGGGGCATGTTGGCTCATGCTGTAATCCTAGCACTCTGGGAGGCTGATGCAGATGGATCACTTGAGCTCAGGTAAAAATAGCCAGGTGTTGTGGTGGGTGCCTGTAGTCCCAGCTACTGGGGGAGGCTGAGACAAGAGGATCACCTGAGCCCAAGAGTTTGAGGTTGCTGTGAGCTAAGCTGATACCAGGGCACTCTACCAAAGGCCCCAGAAAGAAAGAAAAAGAAAAACATGAGCCTAATGACTTCTTATAAAGAAAAAAACATGAAACAAAAATCAATGTCATTCCTCTGGATTTAAGAAGTGTTGGGAGGTATCTTTTTTTTTTTTTTTTTTTTTTTGAGACAGAGTCTCACTCCATCCCTCTGAGTGTTGTGAGGTCATCATAGTTCACAGCAACCTTAAACTCTGAAGCAATCCTCTGGCCTCTGCCTCCCAAGTAGCTGGTGGTACAGGCATGTGCCTCCACATCTGGTTAGTTTTTCTATTTTTATTTTTATCATTTTTATTTATTTATTTTGAGATAGTCTCATTTATTTTGCCCTGGGTGGAGTGCCTTGGTGTCATAGTTCACAGCAACTTCAAACTCTTGGGCCCATGTGATCCTCTTTCCTCAGTCTCCCAAGTAAGGTGGAACTTCAGGTACCTGCCATTATGCTGGCTATTTTTAGTAGAGATGGGATCTTGCTCTTGCCCAGGCTGGTCTCGAACTCGTGAGCTCAAGCAATCCACCCGTCTCTGCCTCCCAGAGTGCTAGGATTACAGACATGAGCCACTGTACCCAGACTAAATAATCATTATTTTATTGCAACTTATAATTGTATCTGAACAAATGTTAAGCCTTTGATATTTGATAGACCTTCCAGAATCAAAATTTTAAATTCAGTCTTTTGACCTCAAACTAGCATTTTTCAGCTTTTTTTTTTTTTTTTTTTTTTTTTTTTTTATATTTTTTAATAACTGGAAATTTTAAGAGACACATTAGACTTACTTGGTATATTAAAACTGCATTTGAAACATTGGCAGATATGAAGTGGTATTTATGACTTTGGATTGTGTGTGTATATACATGTTATTAATATATGTTGTGTATTATAGAATATTAATATGTCTGCTATAGATTATGAGTAATAATTATAGTTATTATGTCAAATTTTCATATGCCACAAGAATAACCAAGTTTATTTGCCTGTTGTCTCTATTTTATTATTTTTTAACATTTAATATTTTATTTTTAGACAGAGTCTCACTTTCTTGCCCCTGGTAAAGTGTCATAACCTACAGCAACCTCCAACTCTTGGGCTCAAGCTAGCCTCTTGCCTCAGTTTTTCTATTTTTAGTAGAGACGGGATCTAACTCTTGCTCAGGCTGGTCTCAAACTTCTGAGCTCAGGCAATCCACCTGCCGGGCCTCTCAGAGTCCTGGGATTACAGGGGAAGCCCCCTCGCCCAGCCCACCAGTTGTCTCTTTAACCATGGTTATTCTAAAACTTCTGTCATTCATAGACAATTATTACTTTATTTTGATTCATCTTAGAAAGTTTTAACACATTGCTAACCAGTAATGAGTTACCCCATAACTTGGATAGTTTCTGTGTAAAATTGCTGTTCAACAGTGGTTATGTTAGAGTTGCTAAGTGATTGTACATTATAAATAGCTGAGAGATGGGGGGGGGGCAAATAAAATCGGCTGAATTTGGGACAGCTGGGAATTGAGACTAGTAGAAATGAATCAGGGAACAGCTGCTGTGTTCAACTTGCTGAGTCTAAGGTTTGCTTCTTCAAGGGAAGTCGTGGGAAGGATTGACAGGTTCTCTTGAATACAGATTTCTGATAGCTTGGAGACTATATACCATTGGACTAAAACAAAGCAAACTTCCAGGACTTTAATTAGAAAACTGACATGTAGGTGAGTATTGCTAACTTAACCTCAAACAGAGCAGGAATTATGTGGGACTGAACTGATTTTATGACTTGTTTGAAACATTGCTGATTCCTTTTGTGAAGTCAAGAAAAACCGTTTCCCTTCTTAGAGCTTTATAGCTTACAACAAAGTATATATTTTTATGTAAAATTTGAAACATTTCTTTTTCTCTCTACTTGATTTCTCCAGAATTTGAAAACCATTAAGTATTCTTAATTTGTGGCAATACAGTTATTTGTATCAGTTCAGTAAACATCTGTTTTGTTTTATAAAAGGAACATACTGGTTACTTTAGGAAGGCTTTGGTTAGCGGGGCATGTTTTCAGAGGTGCCTAGACGATGTTAAGGAATTTAGATTTTATACGGCTGATGAAAAAGGCAGGTACCTCATCAGTCACATTTGATGAGGTAAAAATCTGTGATGAGTAAAGAATGTAACTTTCTGACAGGTCCAGGAATCCCAAGTTACTTTGGGGGACTTTAAGAGGAATTTACCCAGTGCTTACAGGTACCTAATGGCATAGATGAGTCCTTGGCTTGACTCAAGAGGTTTTCGAGTCTAACCTGAGATTCCTAATGAAAAAGTTGCAGCAAAGACAATTTTAAAAGGGAAAAAAAGCCCATGTGACTAAAATTATTACTACTGCACCTTGTACAAATAATCAGGCAAAGTATTTAGAGAGTAAAGTTTATTTTGGGAAGTAAATTGATCCTACTATGATTTGTCTTTAATAAAATAGGAAACTAGAGAGAGAAAGTATGGTTCAAAAGTGAAAAACTGGCTCAGCGTCCGTAGCTCAGTGGTTAGGGTGCCAGTCACATACACCAGGGCTGGAGAGTTGGAACCCAGCCCCGGCCTGGTAAACAGCAATGACAACTACCACAAAAAATAGCCAGGTGTTGTACTGAGCACCTGTAGTCCCAGCTACTTGGGAGACTGAGGCAAGAGAATCACTTAAGCCCAAGAGTTTGAGGTTGCTGTGAGCTGTGAGCAACAGCACTTACTGAGGTTATTAGCTTCTTCTTCGGCAGTGAAGCTGGTGAACCTGGTTTGGTGGGAACAGTGGCAGTCTTTATATTATAGATGCCTGAGGCCTTTTAATTTCCCATGGGATCTGACCAACGCATAATATTGGTAACAGACATTCATTTGAAAGGGAGAGGGTGTTGCATGACTCAGTCTTAAGAATTCACTTACTCTTCTACATAAAGAGTTGGGGGGACTGAGATTTTTATTTCCTTTACAGGAGAAATTTATATGTAGTATAATTATTCCTTACATAAGTTTTAGTCTGTAAACTGGCCTATGCTTGTCTTTTAAATTGTAGTTAAGAATATCTGTAGTGGCGGTGCCTGTAGCACAGTGGTTATGGTGCTGACCATATGCACCGAGAGTAGTGGGTTCGAACCCAGCCTGGGCCAGCTAAACATCAATGACAACTGCAATAAAAACCAAAATAGCCGGGTGTTGTGGTGGCAGGCGCCTGTAACCCCAGCTACTTGGGAAGCTGAGGCAAGAGAATCACTTAAGCCCAAAGAGTTTGAGGTTGCTGTGGGATGTGTGCGATGGCACTCTACCCAGGGGGACATAGTGAGAGTCTGGCTCAAGACAAACAAACAAGCAAAAAAACCTATAGAAACTTTCAAAATAAGTAATACTTTTATTTATATAAAAGTAAGACTACATTATTTAGTAGCTTAGTAGCCTTAAGGTAAAGCTTCATGAGTATTTTGAAATAACTGAAATTCATCAATCAAATGAGACTGATTACCATGAAATTAGGCTTCTGGCTTATATTTTTCTGCAGTTAGTAGGAAAGCATTGCTTGTGGATTTCTGTTATTCAGACTCACTTGGGAAATCCTTTTCAAAGTGTAAACCAGACTATACATTGTCAAGAATTACTCAGTAGAGGCTTGACGCCTGCAGTTCAGTGGTTAGGGTGCCAACCACATGCATTGGGGCTGGTGGGTTTGAACCCGGCCAGGGCCTGCTAAACAGTGACAACAGTAACAACAACAACAAAAATAATAGCCAGGCATTGTGGCGTGCACCTGTAGTCCCACCTACTTGGGAGGCTGAGGCAAGAGAATCACTTGAGCCTAAGAGTTTGAGGTTGCTCTGAGCTGTGACGCCACAGCACTCTATCACAGGTGACATAGTGAGACTCTGTCTCAAAAGAAAAAAAAAGGAAAATTGCTTACACTTTCCATTTCCCAGAGGGGAGAGCTTTTTGATGAGAGGCTGTGTGTATGCATTGGGGCAGGTTGTGTTAACATTAATGAGATGCAACACGCATTGAAGGAGGTTAGTGAGTGATGGTGAGCCTTGGCCTCAGGAAGTCTGCATGGATCCTTTTGGAATTTCAACTCCAGGCTGGGCACAGTGGCTCATGCCTGTAATCCTAGCACTCTGGAAGGTTGAGGTGGGTAGATTGCTTGAGCTCAGGAGTTTGAGACCAGCCTGAGCAAGAGCAAGCCCCTATCTCTACTAAAATAGAAAAACTAGCTGGGTGTTGGGGTGAGCACCTATAGTCCCAGCTACTTGGGAGGCTGAGGCAAGAGGATAGCTTGCGCCTAAGAGGTTGAGGTTGCTATGAGCCATCATGCACCCTACCCAGAGCTACAGAGTGAGACTCTGTCTCTAAAAAATATATATAAGGCCAGCTTGGTGGCTCACGCCTGTATCCCGACACTCTGGGAGGCCAAGACAAGTGGATTGCCTAATCTCACGGGCCCAAGACCAGCCTGAGCAAGAGTGACACTCTGTCTCTAAAAAACAGCTGGGTGCCCAAGAGTTTGAGGTTGCTGTGAGATACAATGCTGTGGCACTTTACTGAGGGCAACAAAGACCCCTTCCTTACATGTACAAACACATTACCTAGAGTGGGGCCAGGATTAGCAAATGCTTTAAATGCACATTCTAAGAGAGTCTCAGTCTAGGTTTTCCTTTAGAGTTACATGGCCAGTTTGAAACACCCTCACCTGTGCCCGTCTATGCATACTCTGTCTGCTGGTCTGGATGGGACCATCTGTGTGTTTTGTTTTGTTTTGTTTGAGACAGAGTTTCATTTTATCGCTCTTGGTAGAGTGCCATGGCGTCAAAGCTCACGGCAACCTCAAACTCTTGGGCTTAAGTGATTCTCTTGTCTCAGCCTCCCATATAGCTGGGACTACAGGCACCCACCACAATGCCTGGCTAGTTTTTGTTTTGTTTTTTTTTAGAGACGATGTCTTGCTCTGGCTCAGGCTGGTCTCAAACCTGTGAGCTCAGCAATCCAGCTGCCTCAGCCTCCCAGAGTGCTAGGATTACAGGCGTGAGCCACCGCTCCCGGCCTCATCCATGTGGTTTTAAGTGCACCTGTGATTCTGAGGTGGGACTAGGGTCAAATACAAGGCCTCTAAGCTATATTCATGAGACTTGAGTTCAGACTTTGTTCCAAAGGAAGGTTGAAGGGACTTCTGAGCTTGGGTTTTATAGAGGCAAGCCAGTGTGGTCCATATTCCCATTGCTGTAGTAGAAATTGCTAGTGATTGTGTTAGGGGAAGGAACCTGAGAGTAGTCAAGAACAGACTCAACACTTTCATATCCATGTTTAAATTTCTGACTCCTGCAGTAAAGGACAGGGAGAAGTGGATGTTTTTATGCACTTCCAAGGTCCTTTTGCCTGTGGGTGTGCTGGTAGCAGGAGAAGGGGTTGTGCTAATGCCTTTAAAGGCATGTTATTAAGAAGCAGGTGAGATTTCTTCAGATTATTTTACCTAAGAAGAGCTTCTAGAGAAGAAAGAAGAGGATGAAATGATTGCTTATCAAGAAATGACTGGTTATGTCCCAAGTCAGGGGCTGCATTCACATTTCCTATTGGAGTGTCATGTGTTTGGACTTTGGAAACCTTAACATTTTTTCGTTCATGTTTCTATCTAATGAGTTTGTTTCAACTGTCTTCCTATCCCCTTTTTGAGACAGAGTCTTACTCTGTCACCCTGAGGATAGAGTGCCCTGGCAGCATATGGCAACTTCAAACTTTTGGGCTCCTGTGATCCTCTTGCCTCAGCCTCCCTAGTAGCTGGGACTACTGGTGCCCACCACAACACCAGGCTCGTTTTCTATTTTTAATAGAAAGGGAATGTATCTGTTGCTCAGGCTGATCTGGAACTCCTGAGCTCAAGCAGTCCACCCGCCTTAACCTCCCATAGTGCTAGGATTACAGGCGTGAGCTATTTCTCCCTTTATTAATAGGTATGTCACAGAGATTTACTAACCAATGTGTATAAAGCATCCCATTAAATCTGGAAACTTTTTTTTTTTTTAGATTCCCTTTGCATGTAGCTTGCTTTGGAAAATGAAGGCTCTCCTCTTTGCCTCCTGGTCAGATGAACTGGGAGAGAGCCGGGCTCTGCCACTTGCTGACTGTTCAGAACACATTCCGCTGGGCCAGAATCACTAACATGACTGGTGAGCTTGTTAGACATTCAGAAATTCAGGTTTCACCCTGAATCAGAATCTGCATTTTAACAAGATCTCCAGTTTATTGTTGCACACATCAAAGTTTGAGAGATACCTTCAAACTCAGCATAACTTTTCCATCTGAAATAATATACATATAACTTATCCTGTGTGATGTAAATATACTACCCCAAAATGTAAATGTGTTGGCAACCTAAATTTTTTACTGTATCATTCAGAAAACTATAGAATCTACACTGGTGGTTCTTTTTGAATAATTCCAATCATTATAAGCAAAACCCAGTATTCTTCACTTTCTTATTTTACCTGGAGTCAAATTAAGAATGCTTCCCCTGGCCACTTTGTAAATAATATGTTTTTCTTTCAGGAACTGTTGACATTCAGGGATGTGACCATAGAATTCTCTCCAGAAGAGTGGGCGTGCCTGGACCCAGCTCAGTGGAATTTGTACAGGGATGTGATGTTAGAGAACTACAGCAACCTGGCCTCTTTGGGTGAGGATGACTTCAGTACTCAATTCCTATTCCACACTAAGGATTTTACATCCTTCTTTTGTAGAATGTTTTCTAGGGGTTTCTGCCTTATATTGAGTTTCAGATCCGTGTTTCCAAGGAAAACTTGGGGATTTGTTGATTTAGAAAAAAAAATTTTTTTTTATCTTGAAATTTATCCTACCTTTTGTTGAGCTGATCTGTCACCTTCATTCTAGATTAGTGGTAATACCAGAAATTTAGTGGCATAAAAGGTTGTTCACAATTTAAAATCTGATTTCCACCATCAATTTTTCATTCACTTGGATACTAGAACCAAGAGTGTACAAGTTTTGCATACTTCCTAAACATTCTAAAGTTTATCAGGAAATAGTACTTTGGAACTAAGTTTTTTTATTTTTTTTATTTTTTATTTTTTATTTTTTTGAGACATAGCCTCAAGCTGTCACCCTGGGGAGAGTGCCATGGCATCACAGCTCACAGCAACTTCTGACTCCTGGGCTCAAGCGATTCTCCTGCCTCCGCCTCCCAAGTAGCTGGGATTACTGGCACCCGCCACAACGCCCAGTGATTTTTTGGTTGCAGCCGTCATTGTTGTTTGGCGGGCCCGGGCTGGATTGGAACCTGCCAGCTCAGGTGTATGTGGCTGGTGCCTTAGCCACTTCAGCCACAGGCGCCGAGCCTGGAACTAAGTGTTTAAAATCTTCCCTACTGAGCATAGTACTAAGTTGATAATTGCAGGATTTCAGTAAGAGTCAATTTACTTTTTCTAAAAAACAGGTCTTGCAGCCTCCAAGCCAGACCTGATCACCTGTTTGGAACAAAGGAAAGGACCGTGGAATGTGAAGCAACACGAGATGGTAACAGAACACCCGGGTGAGTGGAAGTGCATAAAACAGATGATGCAGAGGAGAGACAGCCAAAGGTCAAGGGGGAAGCCAGACCTTAAAATGTGGTTTGGGAAACTCTGCTCCAATCAAAATGGTTTCTGGGAAGCCTGGGTTGTTCTTTTATCCCCCTTTCCATTTCGTTTCATTTAAGGGCATCTCTTGACTCTTGTTCTTAAGTTTTATAAGGACTTGATTTCCCCTGAAGTGATCTTCCATTTGAGGTTACAGTGAAAACCGAAGTCCCGTTCATGGCTCACAAAGGCCTGCAGGATCTGACTGCTTTTCCATTGATTTTCATGGCATTAGAATATCTGTATTATGTATTTATTATTTATTTTTGAGGCAGAGTCTCACTACGTTGCCCTGGGTAGAGTGCCATGGCGTCACAGCTCACAGCAAACTCAACCTCTTGGGCTTACACGATTCTCTTGCCTCAGCCTCCCAAGTAGCTGGGACTACAGGTGCTCGCCACAACCCCTGGCTATTTTTTGTTGCAGTTGTTCTTGCTTAACTGGCCCAGGCCAGGTTCGAACCTGCCAGCCTCAGTGTATGTGGCTGGTGCTGTAACCACTGTGCATGGGTGCCAAGGCTGTAATGCATTTTCAAATCAGCAAGTGTATTGTTTCTTTCTTCTTTTTTTAAAAAGGTATTTGGCTAGTTACAGCTCCTAAATAATTTTTTTTTTTTTTTTGTGACAGAGTCTCTCTTGGTCACCCTTGGTAGAGGGCACAGCAACCTCAAAGTCTTGGGTTCAAGTGATCCTCTTGCCTCAGCCACCCAAATAGCTGGGACTACAGGCACCTACCACAATGCCCGGCTATATTTTTAGAGATGGGGTCTCACTCTGGCCCAGGCTGGTCTCAAATCTCTGAGCTCAGGCAATCCACCCACCTTGGCCTCCCAAGTGCTGAGATTACAGACATGAGCCACCATGCCTGGCCCTAGCTCCTAAATAAATTTTTTTCTTTCTTCTTTTTTTTTTTTTAGACAGAGTCTCACTATGTCGCCCTTGGTAGAATGCCGTGGCATCACAGCTCACAGCAACCTCTAACTCCTGGGCTTAAGTGATTCTCTTGCCTCAGCCTTCCCAGTAGCTGGCACCTGCCACAACGCCTGGCTGTTTTTTTGTTGTTGTTGCAGTTGTCGGCTGACCGCCGCCGGGTTTGAAACCGCTGGCCTAAGATTTTGGCCAGACATGGTGTCTCATGCCTATAATCCTAGCCCTGTGGGAGACTGAGGCAAGTAGATTGCCTCAGCTCAGGAGTTCAAGACCAGCCTGAGCAAGAGCAAGACCCCATCTCTACTAAAGATGAGCCAGCCCACGCCTTTTGTCTTGGGAAGGTGAGGCAGAGGACTTCCTGAGCCCAAGAGTTTGAGGTTGCTGTGAGCTATGACACCTGGCACTCTACCCAGGGGGACAAAGTGAGACTCTATCCTCCCTCCACCAATAAAAAGAAAAATTTTAAGAAATATATTTGCAAAAAATAATTTCATTGGGGTCTTGATAAAGGTTATATTGAATTTATTCATCACTGGATGGTATCAACAGCTTAATAATATCAAATCACAGCTTGGCGCCTGTAGCACAGTGGTTACGGTGCCAGCCATATGCACTGAGGCTGGCAGGTTCTAACCTGGCCTAGGCCATCTAAACAACAAATGACAACTGCGACAAAAAATAGCCAGGAGTTGTGGCAGGCGCCTGTAGTCCCAGCTACCTGGGGGACTGAGGCAACAGAATTGCTTAAGCCCAAGAGTTTGAGGTTGCTATGAGCTGTAACACCACAGCACTCTAAAGCAGGCAACATAATGAGACTGTCTCAAAAAAAAAAATCAAATCAAATCACGTGATTCTTGAGCAACAATATAGTCACACGTGTTTAATTTCCAGATTTTGGATTTTTTGATTTAGGTAGTTTTTCTTCTTTGTATTTTGGTTTCATTTTGTTTTGGTCAGAAAAGATGTATTGCATGATTTCAGTCATCTTAAATTTGGTTAGAGTTGTTATCTACAATGTCCTAAGAGAAGTAGTAAATAAGTGTAATGGAAGAAATCACTGCTTTTGACTGGAGAGGTCTGTACATTTCCATTAGGTCTAATTGGTATATAATGTTCAAGTTTCTGTTTTCTTTTTGATCTTCTGATTTTTCTATTCATTATTAAAAGTGAGGTCTTAATAATGACATTGCTATTCATCTCTTGTTTCTGCCTTGTTTGTTTCATATATTTGGAATTCCTAATGTTTTATACATACGTAGTATATATCATACATGCAACATATTTAACACACAATACATGTATATGTTATACTGTATTTCTATAAATACACATATGTGTATATGTTATTGTTACAGATTCCTGGTAAATGGACTCATTTTTTATCATTATATCAATCTTGTTTCTCCTAACAGTTTTGATCTAAAGTGTACTTTGTCTAATATAATTCTGGCTACCACATCTACTGGTTAATATTTGCATGGAATATATTTTTTTGTCCTTTTATTTTCATACTATTTGCTTAGAACTAAAATGAGTCTCTTGCAGACACAATGTTGGAGAAATTTGCTTATTCTTGGCGGTGCCTGTGCCTCAGTGAGTGGGGAAAAGGCCCCATGTACTGAGGGTGGTGGGTTCGAACCCAGCCCCAGCCAAACTGGGACAAAAAAAATAGCCAAGCGTTGTGGCGGGTGCCTGTAGTTCCAGCTACTCGGGAAGCTGAGGCAAGAGAATCACCTAAGTCCAAGAGCTGGAGGTTGCTATGAGCTGTGACACCATGGCACTCTACCTAGGGCAACAACAAACTGAGACTGTCTCAAAAAAAAAGGAAACTTGGTTATTCTTAATCTATTCAGCCATATTATCTTTTTTACTAATAGATTAAGAAGTGTAATAATTACTGAAGCAAATGGAGTTACTATTATTTCATTTCTTCCAGGTATAATAGCCCTCATTTCTTCCTTCATTCTTTTTTTTTTTTTTTTTTTTTTTGAGACAGAGTCTCATTTAACCCTTGGTAGAGTGCCACGTCATAGCTCACAGCAACCTCAGACTCTTGGACTCAAGCAATTCTCTTGACTCAGCCTCCCAAGTAGCTGGGACTATAGGCACCTGCCACAGTGCCTGGCTATTTTTAGAGATGGGGTCTCATTCTAACTCAGGCTGGTCTTGAACCTGTGATCTCAGGCGATCCACCCACCTCTGTCTCTGAGAGGGTTGGTATTACAGGCATGAGCCACCTTACCCAGCCCTTTGACTTTTTTCAGAATATGTCTTGAAATTAGAAAGTATGATATCTCCAGTATTCTTTCTTTTCCTTTTTTTTTCTTTTCTTTTTTTTTTTTAAAGATTTTTGGGCTGTTCATAATTGGAGGTTCCATATAATTTTTGAATTTCTTTTTCTGCAAAATATGACACTGAGAGTGTGGTGCCTGTGGCTCAAAGGAGTAAGGCGCTGGCCCCATATGCCAGAGGTGGCGGCTTCAAACCCAACCCCAGCCAAAAACCGCAAACCAAAAAAAAAAAAAAAAATGACACTGAGAATTTTAAAGAGATTGCATTAAATTTATAGATCATTTTCAGCAGTATATACATCTTCACAAAATTAAAGTCTTCCAACCCTTAAACAAGAAAGAGCATACTTCCTGAGTCATTTAATTTCCATTTATTTGTGGATTTTTTGGTTTTCCTTCTATTATTTACTTTCTATTTTCATTCCATTTGGGCAAATAATAGTCTGTAAGACTTTATTTTATTTATTTATTTTTTTTTTGAGACAGAGTCTCAAGCTGTCACCCTGAATAGAGTGCTGTAGCATCACAGCTCACAGCAACCTCCAATTCCTGGGCTCGAGCGAGTCTCTTGCCTCTGCCTCCCAAGTAGCTGGGACTACAGGCACCTGCCACAATGCCTGGCCATTTTTTTGGTTGCAGCCACCATTGTTGTTTGGCAGGCCCAGGCTAGATTCGAACCCGCCAGCTCAGGTGTATGTG
>CAUYRH010014556.1:0-59464 GCA_963574655.1 Perodicticus potto
ACCTCCAATTCCTAGGCTCAAGCGAGTCTCCTGCCTCCGCCTCCCAAGTAGCTGGGACTACAGGCGCCCGCCACAACACCCGGCCATTTTTTGGTTGCAGCCGTCATTGTTGTTTGGTGGGCCCAGGCTGGATTCGAACCCGCCAGCTCAGGTGTACATGGCTGGCACCTTAGCCCGTTGAGCCACAGGCACTGAGCCGTACTTCCCATTTCTTTAAACAAAATTTTAGATTGCTTTTAGGGGTCAAAAGAAATTTTTTTTTTTTTTTTTAGAGACAGAGTCTCACCTTGCTGCCCTTGGTAGAGTGCCGTGGAGTCACAACTCACGGCAACTTCCAGCTCTTGGGTTTAGGCAATTCTCTTGCCTCAGCCTCCCAGGTAGCTGGGACTACAGGCGCCTGCCACAACACCCGGGTATTTTATTTTGCAGTTTGGCCGGGGTCGGGTTCAAACCCACTATTCTTGGTATATGGGGCTGGCGCCCTACTCACTGAGCCACAGGCGCCGGCCCCAGGGGTCAAAATTTAATAGAATTGGCTTAGCACCCATTGCTCAGTGGTTAAGGTGCCAGCCATATATATTGGGACTGGCGAGTTCAAACCCAGCCTGGGCCTGCTAAAAACAACAATGACAACTGCAACAACAACAACAAAAATAGCCAGGCATTGGGGCAGGTTCTGTAGTCCCAGCTACTTGGGAGGCTGAGGCAAGAGAATCACTTAAGCCCAAGAGTTTGAGGTTGCTGTGAGCGTGACACCACGGCACTCTATGAGACTCTGTCTCAAAAAAAAAAAAAAAAGATAAATAGAATTAATACTTTTTACTAGTTTATTAAGGATGACTTCTAAGTCATTATTTTTAAAAAATGGTTCTTTCCTGTATGTGGCAGGGAAGAATACAATGATCTGATGGCCACTGGGACAGGTTGATGCCACTGTCTTGATTCCTGCCAAGGCATCAGCAGTGTTACTATTGTTTTGTACCATCAGCACAGATGTAAACCCAGCAAAAAAAAAAGACAAAGAACACGTTGTATTGTTACAAAAAATAGTTTTTAACCTTGGGAACTCTGAAAAGGTCTTGGGAATTTCCTGAGGTCTGGTGACCACACTTTGAAAATTGTCAGATTAGGAAGGAGAACATAGCAGTAAAAAAGGTCACAGAATGAAAACAAAGTGTTGAATTTAATACATAATAACTCTTTATGAAGATAAAGAGTACAGACTTAAAGTATCATGAGAAAGTCAGGGGAGAAAGATTGATGGGATTTACCAGGTCAGGAGACAGGATTTTTATTACTATTATTATTATTGAGACAGAGTGTCACTCTGTCACCCTGTGTAGTGTGCCATAGCATCATAGCTCACAGCAATCTCAAATTCCTGGGCTCAAAAAATCCTCTTGCCTCAGCCTATCCAGCACCACAGGTGCCCACCACAAGGCCCATATAGTTTTTCTGTTTTTAGTAGAGAAGGGGTCTTCCTCATGCTAAGGCTGGCCTAGCACTCCTGAGCTCACTTGCCTCAGCCTCCCAAAATGTTAGGATTACAGGTGTGAGCTAACATGCCCAGTTTAGGAGGCACGATTTTCTTTTCAATTTTTTTTTTTTGAGACAGAGCCTCAAGCTGTCACCCTTGGTAGAGTGCCATGGCATCACAGCTCACAGCAAACTCCAATTCCTGGGCTCCAGCGAGTGTCCTGCCTCCACCTCCCAAGTATTTGGGACTACAGGCGCCCACCACAACACTGGCCATTTTTTGGTTGCAGCCATCATTGTTGTTTGGCCGGCCCGGGCTGGATTCGAACCCACCAGCTCAGGTGTTCGTGGCTGGAGCCTTAGCCGGTTGAGCCACAGGCGCCGAGCCAAAACTTTAGCTTTTTTTCTCTTGTGACCCTGTGTGTATGAGGAGGTGATGAGTAATTCTACATTTGTATCAATGTTACCTACCATTCAAAACTTCAATGGGTATGGTTGGAGATTGGGGAAGATGAGGTGGGAAGTTAGGTGATCAAAGCTGTGAAAAGAAGTTCCTTTATTGAAAATACATTTATGTCCCAGAATTTGTAGATAAGCATCCAGTAGAAAAGGAGTTTTTCAGAGGGAAAGGTAGCTTTGCTAGTATGTTTTTCATCATTTGCAAAGCCTGTGGGATTGTGTTGCCAAGAGGATTGAGGTGCCTTAGAACAAACACATAGGTCTGAAACAACTCAAGAAAAAACATTGTTGTGGACAACACCATTCTGACGTGTTGGTTTGAGTAGTCCTCAAACTTGGTGGGGACTGTGCGGCTTGAGCTCAGCGCACCGGGATCATCTTATTGACTGAGAGCACAGCAGGGAATCATTTCCGAATGTCGGTTTCCGTGGCCTTTAGCAATTGTACTAAACTGGGCTCCCTGCGCTTGCCGTACCGCGGACTTTACCATTGCTTCCCGAGGGGGGATTTGGAAGCAGCGGAAGAAGGAGCCCGAAGGGTGTGTGTTGAGAAAAGCCGGGCGCTCAGGAGCACGATTGTTTTGCGGATCCCGTGATCGGCCCATCCTTTTCCCCTTTCCCCCGTCCCACCGCTCCTGTCCCGTCCCCGCTGCGCTTTATTTCCTCGCTGAGGCAGGTGAGCGTCAGCGCGCGGGCTCCCGGGCTTCGTTCCCCACCCCCCGCGTCTCCTGGGCTGGTGGCGGCGGCCGGCCGGGGAGGCGGCCTCGGCGCACAGTAATGGCAGCGCTGTGATCGGGGAACGCGAGCTGACAGCCGCCGCCGCCGCCGCCCACCTTCCTCGCCGGGGGCTTCGTCCTTCGCTCCTTCGGGCCGCCTCCCCCTCCCCTTGTCCCTAGCCCCCTTGCCCCGCTTCTGCAGAAGGTAACCCGCTGCGGGTCGCGGAGCCGGGCTGCAGGCGCCGGGAAACTTCCCTTCTCGTTCATGGGTAGCGGGGATGGGGCGAAGGAAAGGAGTTGGGGGCGAGGAGGAGGGGAGAGGGATGGAAGGGGGGGGCCTGGGAACGTGGTGTCCTGTGAGTGACCTCGGCTCCCCAGAGCGCTGACCCCTAAGCCCAGCCACCCCTGGACTGGATCCTGGGCCTCCCCAACCCGGTCTTGGCCGCCCCTCCCTCGGCCCCATTTTCCTCCTCAGGGAGAGAGGTGAGAGAGTGCGTGGACTCCTGCTTATTTACGTGCTCATGGGGATACACAACTCTGCGTGTCGAGGAAGGGCAGCAATCTCATACATCCTTTCCATGAGTATTTTCACTTTTGTTTCTGCAGATAGGGACGATTGATAGCTTTGGGGAGGAGTATCCTACGTGCATGCTAGACCTCCTATTTCAACACGTAGGGTCTGGTGAAATAAGATCCTCAGACTCTCCAGCGCTAGCTTACACACTGGGGAGTCTGGACCATTCCCTACCATTACATGGATGCAAATAAAATATCTGTGAATTGCAGATTGTTATTAAGTCCTCCCCTTCCCCACATGGATTGCTATTGCCAGTTAAAGGGCAGTACCGTGCAAGCTTAAATTTTGAAGATAAGCTGTAAACTATTGAGATGCGCTATAGGCTTTGACTTTTCAATAGGAAGATATTTTGAGTTGGGCCTGTTCCAAATCTAAATCATAGTAAAGTAGGGGAAATAATCAGTTTGTTCTGATTGACTACTGAGTACATAATTAACATTTAAAAATATTCATGGCACCATTCTCTGCCCTTTAGAATCTGACATCCTGGGTGGTGCCTGTGGCTCAAAGAGTAGGGCGACGGCCCCATATACTGGAGGTGGCAGGTTCAAACTCAGCCTCTGCCAAAAACTGCAATTAAAAAAAAAGAATCTGACGTCCTTTACAAGACAAGACAAATGAACAAATTAGTTATACTTTGGCCCTTTTGCTTATAAACAGTATTTGAAAGACCCTTCCAAAAGAGTCAGATGAAGTAACAGGTAGATGTACACAGTGTTTTGAATTGTCTTTTTTTCAGCTGCTGTTTATGAGTTTGAGGAACGTTTCTACAGTGTGCATGATGCATAGTGTGTGAAAAATATCTTTTTTTGATGATTATATGCATCTGAAATACTGGCATCATCTCTGGCGATTTTCAGTGTCCTGTAAATGTGTTCTATCCGTGTATTCTGTCCTCACCAATTTGTCATTCAATTAAATGTTGTGGACCTTCTGTAAGGTCATTTTGCCTTATTTATCAGTTCACAAATATTGCAGGCATTATGGATACAACAATAAATAAGGCACATGAAATACCTGTTCTTTCTGCCCAATTGGATCTTCAATTCTGTCTGGGGAGGGAAAGACAATAAGTAGGAAGTAAAAATTACTTCAAAGAATAAGTGATATGAAGGAAATATAGGGTGGGAGAAATTATTTCAGATGTGTTTTGGAAAGGTCTTTCTCAGGTGACCTTTGACCTGATACCTGAGAAATGAGAAGGATGTAGCCTTTGGAAGTTCTGAAGGAAGAGTGTTCCTGTTGGTGGGAGGAACAAGTGGAAAAGGCTGAGGTGGTATCAAGGTGGTGACCAGCCAGCTGAAAGTAGCTAGGTGAGATACAATAGGTAATGTATGTCCTAGCCAGGGGCAAGATCCTATGAGGTCCTGTAGTCCAAAGGAGTTTGGCTTTTATTCTTATAATATATTGAAAAGCTATTGGAATTCTATAATAAGCTGGTCAGATTTACAATTTGACTTGTAGATTGGAGAAAAGGGGAGACTAGTGACTATTTAATTTTTATTTATTTATTTATTTTTATTTTATTTTTTTGAGACAGAGCCTCAAACTGTCACCCTGGATAGAGTACTGTGGCATCACAGCTCACAGCAACCTCCAATTCCTGGGCTCACGCGAGTCTCTTGCCTCCGCCCCCCAAGTAGCTGGGACTGCAGGCGCCCACCACAACGCCCGGCCATTTTTTGGTTGCAGCCGTCATTGTTGTTTGGCGGCCGGGCTGGATTGGAACCCGCCAGTTCAGGTGTACGTGGCTGGCACCTTAGCCCACTGAGCCACAGGCGCCGAGCCAAGAGAGTGGTTTTTTTTTTCTGAGACAGAGCCTCAAGCTGTCACTCTGGATAGAGTGCCGAGGCATCACAGCTAACCTCCAATTACTGGGCTCAAGCGATTCTCCTGCCTCTTCCTCCCAAGTAGCTGGGACTTCAGCCGCCCGCCCCAATGCCTGGCCACTTTTTTTTAGGTTGCATCCACCATTGTTGTTTGGCGGCCCAGGCTGAATTCAAACCTGCCAGCTCAGGTGTACGTGGCTGAAGCCTTAGCCGGTTGAGCCACAGGCGCTGAGCCTATTTATTTTTTTGAGGCAGAGTCTCAAGCTGTCACCTTGGGTAGAGTACTATGGCGTCATAGGTCACAGCAATCTCCAGCTCTTGGACTTAGGCGATTCTCTTGCCTCAGACTCCTGAGTAGCTGGGTCTACAGGTGCCCGGCTATTTTTTTGTTGCAGTTTGGCTGGGGTCGGGTTTGAACCTGCCACCCTTGGTATATGGGGCTGGTGCCCTACCCACTAAACCACAGGCACCGCTAGGTTTTTATATTTTTAGTAGAGACAGAGTCTCGTTTTTGCTCAGGCTGGTCTCAACTCGTGAGCTCAGGCAATCCACCCGCCTCAGCCTCCCAGAGTGCTAGGATTACAGGTGTGAGCCACCGTGTCCAGCCTATGACTATGGAATGTTAAGGGACAAGTGAAAAGGTTTTGCGGTGTATTTTGGAGTTAAAGACATTTATTGAACTTCTCATGGTTTGGATGACAGGATTGACATCCTGTTGATTGGGACAGGAATGACTTCTGGGCTTTTGTCTTCCAACTAGAAGATGATGATGCCATGTACTGAGATGGGGAAGAGGTGAGGGGAGCAAATTGCTAAATGGGATGGCGTTGGATGGGACATGCTAAGTTAGATATAGTTGTTCAGATGGAGGTGAGAAAGAAGTAGGCAATTGGATCAATTGGATATGCAAGTCTAGAACTAGTGGAGAGGTCAAGGAGTCATGATTCAGTCAACAAATGTTTCTCAAGCACCAGAGTTAGACCAGATTATGGAAAAAATGGGCATAAATCTCTGTCTTCATGGAACTTAAATTCTAGTGGGGAGAGAAAGAGAGAGATGCAGAGTCATCACATTTATTTATTGGTATACTATATTTATGTTTTATTTTATTTTATTTTATTTTATTTTTTGAGACAGAGCCTCAAGCTGTCACCCTGGATAGAGTGCTGTGGCATCACAGCTCACAGCAACCCAATTCCTGGGTCAAGAGAGTCTTCTGCCTCTGCCTCCCAAGTAGCTGGGATTACAGGTGCCCACCACAACGCCTGGCCATTTTTTGGTTGCAGCCACTAATCCTGGGCTGGATTCGAACCCACCAGGTCAGGTGTACCTGGCTGGAGCCTTAGCCCGTTGAGCCACAGGCGCCGAGCCTATATTTATGTTTTAAGTAAAAACTATATTCACATGGTTCAAAGCTTAAAATGCCCAATAGGGAATAGAATTAAAATCCAGTGTTAACTCTTACCTATTCTTCCAAAGAAATATTTTGTGCACATACAAGCAAATGTATTTATATTAGTCCTCCACTTTGCAGAAATGATGGCATATGTTACTTGCTTTGATCCCTTGTATTTTTCAGAGTATTAAGTAGTATTTAAGTTGTGAGACAGGATGAGAACACCTAACAAATTGTAGAAAGAAGACAAAATCTGATTTGGTCTCTGCCCTCTTGAGTTTTTGATCTACAGATGTGGAGTTGTTTAAAGGGCAGTTTATGGGCCGGGCGAGGTGGCTCACATGTGTAATCCTAGCACTTTGTGAGGCTGAGGCTGGTGGATTGCTTGAGCTTTGCAGTTTGAGACCAGCCTGAGCAAGAGCAAGAACTCCAACTCTAAAAAAAACTAGTTAGATATTGTGGTAGACGTGTGTAGTCCCAGCTACTTGGAGACTACAGCAAGAGGATTGCTCAAGCTTAAGAGTTGAAGGTTGCTGTGAGCTATGACACCATGGCACTGAACTCAGGGCAACAGAGTGAGACTGTCAAAAAAAAAAAAAAGAAAGAAAGAAAAAAGCTGTTTTTCTTTTTTGTGTGTGAGTGTTTTTTTTTTTAAATAGAAGTTTGCACTATTTCTTTTCTTTTTATTTATTTATTTTTTTCAAGACAAGAGTCTCACTTTGTCACCCTTGGTAGAGTGCTGTGGTGTTTCAGCTCACAGCAACCTCCAGCTCTTGGGCTTAGGTGATTCTCTTGCCTCAGCCTCCCAAGTAGCTGGGACTATGGGTGCCTGCCACAACGCCCAGCTATTTTTTGGTTGGAGTTTGGCCATGGCTGGGTTTGAAGCCGCCACCCTTAGTATATGGGCCTTTTGCCCTACTCACTGAGCCACAGGTGCTGCCCTCTTTTAATTTTTTTTTGAGACAGTCTTACTATGTCACCCTCAGTAGAGTGCTGTGGCGTCACAGCTCACAGCAACCTCAAACTCATGGGCTTAAGTAATTCTCTTGCCTCAGCCTCCCAAGTAGCTAGGAATACAGGCATCTGCCACAATGCCCAGCTGTTTTTTTTGTTGGCAGCTGTCATTGTTGTTTAGCTGGCCCAGGCTGGGTTCAAACTCGCCAACCTCATATGTAGTTGGCACCGTAACCCCTGTGCTGCGGTTGCTGAGCCAGAAGTTTGCACTATTTCTTTCTTTCCTTTTTTTTCCTTGCGCTATTTCTTTTGTGCTTCATCTTATCTGCCTGTTTTTTGTATATGCTGGAGAAATGGTTATGATTGAAAACAGTTTTTTCATGTATGTACTATCAATTAAGTTTAGAATATTGATGACAGGATCAGCTTTTGAGTCTTAATATTATCAAGACTTAAACGACTGGCTACCGTTAAATCTTGGCAAAACAAGCAGAAATTTGAAATGTTACCATGAGATTTATAATAAGTTATTGATACTTGAGATGTATGACCGAACCCTCTCTTAGTAATCAGTTAATCAAAATATCTGTTCAGGATGATCTGGCTCTTTGCCTGGGTTTGAATTTTAACAGTGATGTGTTTCTCAAATCACAAATGTTAGCATAATCCTTGTGTTACCTATCTTCAAGAATATATAGATTGGCTCGGTGCCTGTGGCTCAACGGGTTAAGGCGCCAGCCACGTACACCTGAGCTAGTGGGTTCGAATCCAGCCCGGGCCTGCCAAACAACAATGAAGGCTGCAACCAAAAAATGGCCGGGTGTTGTTGCCCTTGGTAGAGTGCTGTGCTGTCATAGCTCACAGCAACCAGTAACCTCAAACTCTTGGGCTCAAGCGGTTCTCATGCCTCAGCCTCCTAAGTACCTGGGACTACAGGTGCCTGCCGCAACGTCCAGCTGTGTTTAGAGATGAGGTCTCGCTCTGTCTCAGGCTCATCTTGAACCTGTGAGCTCAGGCAATCCACCTGTCTTGGCTTCCCAGAGTGCTAGGATTACAGGCTTGAGCCACCTCGCCTGGCCTCAGATACTTTTTGTGTAAATTGTTTTACTTGTTTTTTTGAGATTGTTCTTGATTTAAGAACTGTTTAGTTCACTTTGATTTTTTTTGTTATTTTTGTTATTGTTTCCTATCCTTTATAAAATTCTTTATGAGTTTAAGCAGCTGGTTTCTAGGTCAGAGAAGCATAATCTTTGGTAGAAAATATTTAATAGAACGTTTTAAAGCATTAGACAATTATGTATAAGATAAACATATAAAATATATGTAGTATGTTAGGTTTATACTCTTTATACTTCAAACCTGTACACTTAAACTCTGTCAGTGTATAGGTTTGAACATTTTAGTTATCTAAATCTAAAAGATTTCTTTTATATACTTTAATATTATAAATGATGTTACTATTAATTAATCATTGAATTGTAGCCTAATTGTGTGCGTCATTTTTTTCATCAATCTGATTGACAGTTTATCATTTTTGTTTTCCTTATCAGCTGTAAGCTTCTTGAAGGTAACATTTCCAGTACCTAGTAGAGGTCTAGACTATTTAATAAGTATCTAGTAACTCAGTGAATTACATCTTGTTCTAACATTGATTGCTTTTCAAAGAATGAAATGTTAGATTTACCATATGTGAATACTTCTTGAATTTCTCAGCTTTGTTTTAATTTAGTTCAAGGCGAGAAAGCACAGGATACTTTTTTTTTTTTGAGAGACAGGCTCACTGTGTTGCCCACGGTAGAGTGCACAATAACCTCAAACTCTTGGGCTTAAGGGATTCTCTTGCCTCAGCCTCCCAAGTAGCTGGGACTATAGGTGCCCATCACAACACCTGGCTATTTTTGTTTTTTTTTTGAGACAGAGCCTCAAGCTGTAATCCTGGGTAGAGTGCTGTAGCATCATAGCTCACAGCAGCCTCTACCTCCTGGGCTCAAGTGATTCTTCTGCCTCTGCTTCCCAAGTAGCTGGGACTACAGGCCCCCGCCATTAACGCCTGGCTATTTTTTGGTTGTAGCTGTCATTGTTTGGCGGGCCCAGGCTGGATTCAAACCCACCTGCTCAGGTGTATGTGGCTGGGGCCTTTGCCGCTTGAGCCACAGGTGCTGAGCCTCGCCTGGCTATTTTTTTTATGGTCTGGGCTGGGTTTAAACCCACCAACCATGGTGTATGTGGTCGGCACCCTACCTATTGAGCCACAGGCACCGCTGATATTTTTTTTTAAATTTTGAAATAATTTTAGACTTAAGAAAAATTACAAAAAGAAAGTGTGTATATACCCTTTACCCAGCTTTTCCTAATGTTAGCAGCTTAGATAACCGTAACATGATTATCAAAACCAGTGCTTTTGAGATCATAGTCATGAATTCTTTGCCTCCAGGAGTGTCTAACCTGTGGCCCTCAGGGCTCATGGTGATTATTTGATGCTTGTTTTGCTTATCTGTGGTGTCAGATCTGTAAAGTATGTATAGACTTTTTTTTTTCATTTTGCTCCTCACCTTACATTGGTGTTTGTATATATTGTATATTTAAATGTGTGGCCCAAGGCAACTCTTATTTTTCCATTTTGCTGCAGAGAAGAAAAAAGATTGAACACTCCTGGATAAACCAATGTATAAAAGACTTTTCCCTGGGTTTTCTTTCTTCTTCTTCTTTTTTTTTTTTTTGTTTGTAGAAATAGAGTCTCATTTTATCACCCTCGGTAGAGTGCCATGGTGTCATACAGCTCACAGCAACCTCCAACTCCTAGGCTTAGGCGATTCTCTTGCCTCAGCCTCCCAAGTAGCTGACACTACAGGCACCCGCCACAACGCTGGCTATTTTTTTGTTGCAATTTGGCTGGGGCCGAGTTTGAACCTACCACCATTGGTATATGGGGCTGGTGCCCTACCCACTGAGCCACAGGCACTGCCCGGTTTTCTTTTTTTTTTGAGACAGAGTCTCAAGCTGTTGCCTGGGGTAGAGTGCCATGGTGTCACAGCTCACAGCAACCTCAAACTCTTGGCCTTAAGTGATTCTCTTGCCTCGACCTCCCAAGTAGCTGGGACTATAGGCACCTGCCACAACACCTGGCTATTTTTTGGTTGTAGTTGTTGTTGTTTGGCAGGCCTGGGCTGGATTTGAACCCGCCAGCTCCAGTGTATGTGGCTGGCACCCTAGCCGCTGAGCTACAGGCACTGAGCCTTCCCTGGGTTTTCTTCTAGTATTTTTGTAGTTTTGGGTCTTACATTCAGGGCTTTAATCCATTTTGAGTTGATTTGTATATGTGGTGAGATGTAGGGAGCCAGTTTCATTCTTCTGCATATGGCAGTCCAATTTTCTCAGCACTATTTATTGTAAAGAATGTATTTTCCTTGGTGTATGTTGTCAACTTTGTCTAAGATCACTTGACTATAGGTATATGATTTTATTTCTGGGTTCCCTATTTGGTTCCATTGATATATGTTTATTTTTATACCAATACCATGCTGTTTTGGCTACTGTGGCCTTGTACTATAATTTAAAATCAGACAGTGTGATGCCTCCAACTTTGTTATTTTTGCTTAGAATTGTTTTGGCTATTATGGCTCTTTTTTTGGTTCCATATGAACTTTAGAATTGTTCTAATTCTGTGAAAAATGATGTTGATATTTTGACAAGATCATGTCAAACTTACAGATTGCTTTGGGCAGTATGCAGTATGATCATTTTAGTGATAATCTGATCCAGGAGCCTGGGATGATTTTTCACTCGTTTATGTCATCTACAATTTTTTTCATTAGTGTTTTGTAAATGTCCCTTTATAGTCTTTTACCTTCTTGGTTAAATACATTCCTAGGCATTCATTTTTGCAGCTATTGTAAATGGGCTTGCCTTCTTGATTTGGTACTCAGATTTGACATATGAATTCAGGAAAAAGTTTTAGAATACAAAATCTATGTACACAAATCAGTAGCATTTCTCTACGCAAATAACAATCCAGCTAAGTTTTTTCATAGACTCCTTAAGGTTTTCTAGGTATATGATCATATCAGTAAATAGGGACAACTTGACTTCCTCTTTTCCAATTTTGATGCATGGTATTTTTTTCTGTTCCCTAATTGCTCTGTTGAAGACTTCCAATACTTTGTTGAATAAGAAGTGTTAAAGTGGACATCTTTGTCTTATTCTAGTTCTTGGGGGGAATGCTTTCAGCTTTTCTTCCTGCTTCATATTGACTGTGGATTTGTTGTATATGGACTTTGTCTCTTTTTCTTTTCTTTTCTTTTCTTTCTTTTTTTTTTTTTTTTGAGGCAGGGTCTTGCTCTGTCATGGCTAGTGTGCAGTAGTGTCATCATAGTTCACTGCAACCTCAAACTCCTGGCCTCCCATATAGCAGTGACTACAGGCATGCACTGCCACACCCACCTGTTTTCTTTTTTTTTTTTGTAGAGCGGGTCCTGCTTGTGCTCAGTCTGTTTTCCAATTCCAGGCCTCAAGCATTTCTCCCACCTTGTCTCCCAATGTCTAGTTTGTTGAGGATTTTTATAATGAAAGAATGCTGAATTTTATTGAATGCTTTTTCTATGTCTTCTGAGATGATCATATAGTTTTTGTCCTTAATTCTGTTTATGTGATATAGCAGATTTATCGTCTTGTGTAAATTGAACGATCTTTGTGTCCCTCGTATAAAACCCATTCGATAATGGTATATTACTTTTTTTTTTTTTTTTTTTTTGGTTGCAGCCGTCATTGTTGTTTGGCGGCCCCCGGGCTGGATTCGAACCCACCAGCTCAGGTGTACGTGGCTGGCTCCTTAGCCCGTTGAGCCAGGTATATTACCTTTTTGATATGCTGTTGGATTGCATTTGTGAGTATTTTGTTGAGAATATTTGCATCTGTGTTTATCAGGGATGTTTATATGTAGTGTTACGTACATATGTGTGTCCCCTTGTCTGTATTTGGTATCTGGATGGTACTGGCCTCATAGCAGTGGGGGAGAATTCGCTCCTCCTTGATGTTTTGGAACAGTGTTGGGAGAATTGGTATTAGTTCTTCTTTGCATGTTTGATAGAATTCATCTGTGAATTCATCTGATCTTAGAATTTTTTTTTTGTTGGCAGATTTTTTTATTGTTGTCTCACTACTTGTCAAAGGTCTGTACAGGACTTCTGTTTCTTCTCAGTTCAATCTCAGGGGGTCCCTTGACAGACCTCTGGCTTTTCTAGTTTGTAGGTGAGTAGTTATGCATAATACTCTCTGATGACCTTTTCTATTTCTGTGGTATCAGTTGTAATGTCTCCTTTTTTATTTCTTTCTTTCCTTTTCTTTTTTTTAAGACAGAGTCTCACTCTGTTGTCCCAAGCTTAGAGTTGTCACAGCTCCAAGCAACCTCAAATTGCTATCTTCAGCAATTTTTTGCCTCAGCCTCCCCAGTAGCTGGGATGATAGGTGCCTGCTATAATGCCCAGCTATTTTCTATTTTTAGTAGAGATGGGGTCTCACTTTTGCTAAGGCTGGTCTTGAACTCCTGAGCGCAAGCAATCCACCCACCTTGGTCTCCCAGAGTGCTAGGATTACCAGGCCTGGTCTCCTTTTTCATTTCTGATTCTGTTTCTTTGGATCTTCTCCTCTTGGTTAATCTAAATTGTGGGTAATTAATTTTGTTTCTTATCTTTTTGAAGAACCAACTTTTTAGTTCTTCTTTTCTAATTTTTTTATTTTTTAATTTTTTTCAACTTTTTGTTTCATTGGTCTTTTATTTTTGCGGGGGGGGGGTTCTATTTAATATAATTCTGCTCTGATGTTTGTTATTTCTTTTCTTCAGCTAACTTTGGGTTTGATTTATTCTTTTTCTAGTTTCTTGAGTTATGACATTAGGTTGTGAATTTGTGATCTTCGTAATTTTTAGATGTAGGCATTTAATGCTGTAAACTTACCTTTTAGGTCTGCTTTTACTGTATCCAACAGGTTTTGGTATGTTGTATTTTCATTTTTATTTATTTCAAAAAAACTTTTTAATTTCTGGTTTTTTTTTGACCCAGTGATAGTTCAGGAGCATGTCGTTTAGCTTCTTTGTATTTGCATGGCTTCTGAAGATCCTCTTGTTGATTTCTAGCATATTCCATTGTGGTCTGAAAAGATACTTGATATGATTTCTATTTCTTTTAAAATTTGTTTGTTTGTTTTTTTTGTAGAGACAGAGTCTCATTTTGTTGCCCTGGGTAGAGTGCCATGGCATCACACAGCTCATAGCAACCTTCAACTCTTGCCTCAGCCTCCTGAATAGCTGGGACTATAGGCGCCCGCCACAACGCCCGGCTATTTTTTTTTTGTTGCAGTTTGGCTGGGGCCGGGTTTGAACCCCCCACCCTCGGTATATGGGGCCAGCGCCCTACTAACTGAGCCACAGGCACCGCCCTTAAAAATTTAAGATTGGTTTTGTGTTAGCTTGGTGCTTGTTGCTCAGTGGTTAGGGTGCTGGTCACATGTACTGGGGCTGGTGGGTTCAAACCCGGCCAAGGCCTGCTAAACAATAGTGACAACAGTAACAACAACAATAGCTGGGCATTGTGGTGGGCACCTGTGGTCCCAGCTACTCGGGAAGCTGAGGCAAGAGAATTGCCTAAACCCAAGCGCTGGAGGTTGCTGTGAGTTGTGATACCATGGCACTCTACTGAAGGTGACATAGTGAGACTCTGTCTTAAAAAAAAAAAAATACATGTAGATGTAGATGTATTTTTTGTAATAATGATAAACCATCTCCATCCTTAAAAAAAAGATTGGTTTTGTGGCCTAATATAGTCTGTCTTGGAGAATGTTCCATGTGCTGGTAAAATTAATTTTTTATTATTTGCTGTTGTTGTTGGGTAGAATGTTTCTGTAAGTGTCTGTTAATTCTGTTTGGTAGAATGTTTCTGTAAGTGTCTGTTAATTCTGTTTGGTCTAAAGTCCAATTTAAGTTCAGTCTTTCTTTGTTAATTCTTTTCTTTTCTTTTCTTTTTTTTGGAGACAGAATCTAACTTTGTCACCCTGGGTAGAGTGCCAGGGCATCATAGCTCACAGCAACCTCCAACTCTTGGGCTCAAGTGATTCTCTTGCCTTAGCTTCCTGAGTAGCTGGGACTACAGGTGCCCACCTCAACACCCAGCTATTTTTAGGGATGGGGGTCTCGGTTTTGCTCACTCTGGCTTGAACCTGTGAACTCAGAGTAATTCACTCGCCTCTGCCTTCCAGAATGCTAGAGATTATAGGCATGAGTCACCGCACCCGGCCTTTATACCTTTTCTTTTTTAATTTGAGATAACAGATTTTCATTCTGTTGCCCAGGCTAGAGTGCTGTGGTGTCAGCCTCGTTCATACCAACCTCAAACTGCTGGGGCAAGGGATCCTCCTGCCTTAGCTTCCCGAGTGCTGGGATTAGAGGAGCCTGCCGCAATGCCTTGATAATTTTTCCTATTTTTAGTAGAGACAAGGTCTCATTCTTGGTTAGGCTTGTCTTGAACTCCTGAGGTCAAGGGATCCTCCCACGTTGGCTTCTCAGGGTGTTAGGATTACAGGCGTGAGCCTCTGCCTCTGTATTTTTTGAGTGAAGCATTTAACCCATTTAAGTCTAAGGTTAATACTCATATGTGAGGCTTTATTTCTGTCATACTGTTAATTATTTTTTAGATGTTTTATAAATTCTTTGTTTCTCTGTATTTTTGTCTTTGTGGTTTGATGAAATTCTGTGATTTATGCAATTTGATTTCTTTCTTCCTTCTCTGTGATTTTTTTTTTTTTATAAGACCTATGAATTTTCACTATGGTGAATATCAACCTTTCATTTCCATGTTTAACACCCATGGGTATATTTTATTTTATTTGGAGAAATGTGTATTCAACATCTACCTAGTTTTAAATTAATGAATTTATTTTTTAGAGCCAAGGTCTTGCTTTGTTACGCAGGCTGAAGTGCAGTGGCGCAATCTAACTTACTGTAGCCTTGAACTCTTGTGCTTGGTGATACTCCCACCTCATCCTGCTGAATAACTGGGACTGCAGACCAATGCCAGCATGTGTGGCTAATATGTTTTTGGAGCGATGGCACCTTGCTGTTTTGCACAGGCTGATTTTGAACTGCTGGCCTCAAATGTCCTCCAATCTGCTGGAATTATAGATGTGAGCCACCATGCCTGGCTTGTTCATTTTTAAATTGGGTTGGACTTTTTGTTGTTGAGTTGTAAGCATTCTTTACTTACAATGGATATTAATCCTTTTATTAGTCATATGATTTATATATATGCATATATTTTGAGACAGAGTGTCAAGTTGTCACCCTGGGTAGAGTGCCGTGGTGTCATTGCTCACAGCAACCTCCAACTCTTAGGCTCAAGCCTTCTCTTGCCTCAGCCTCCCCAGTAGCTGGAACTACAGGCACTTGCCACAACACCCAGCTATTTTTAGAGATGGGATCTCACTCTAGATTAGGTTGGTCTCAAACTCCTGAGCTCAGACAGTCCACTTGCCTCAGCTTCCCTGAGTGCTAGGATTACAGGCGTGAGCCATTGCACCCAGCCAGATTTATAAATACTTTCTTCCATTCTGTGGTTTGATATTTTATTCTCTTGGTAGGGCCTTTGCATGCACTTTTTTTAAAAAAGAGACAGTCTTGCTGTATCACCCTTGTATGGCATCACAGCTCACAGCAACCTCCACCTCCTGGGCTTAGGCGATTCTCCTGCCTCAGCCTCCCGTAGCTGGGACTATAGGCTTTTTTTTGAGACAGAGTTTCACTATGTTGCCCTCAGTAGAGTGCTGGGACATCACAGCCACCTCAAACTCTTGGGCTTAAGTGATTCTCTTGCTTCAGCCTCCCAAGTAGCTGATACTACAGGTGCCCACTGCAACGTCCAGCTGTTTTTTTTTTTTTTTTGCAGTTGTCGGTGTTTAGTTGGCCTAAGCCGAATTTGAATCCGCCACCCTCAATGTATGTGGCTGGTGCCGTAACCACTGTGCTATAGGCGCTGAACTCTTTGCATGAACGTTTCAATTTGGGTGATGACTAGTGTATCTGCCTTTTGTTGCTCATGCATTTGCTGTTATATAGTATATTCAGGAAATCGTTGCCAAATCCAATATCATGAAGCTTTTCCCTTGTGTTTTCTTCTAAGGCTTTTATAGTTTAACTCTTATTTAAGTTTTGATCCTTTTTTTTTTTTTTTTGAGAAAAAGCCTCAAGCTGTCACCCTGGATAGAGTGCTGTGGCATCACAGCTCACAGCAACCTCCAATTCCTGGGCTCAAGCGAGTCTCCTGCCTCCGCCTCCCAAGTAGCGGGGATTACAGGCGCTCGCCACAACGCCCGGCCATTTTTGGTTGCAGCCGTCATTGTTGTTTGGCGGGCCCCTGGCTGGATTCGAACCCGCCAGCTCAGGTGTACGTGGCTGGCGCCTTAGCCTGTTGAGCCACAGGCACTGAGCCTAAGTTTTGATCCTTTTTGAGTAAATTTTCTTTTTTTGGGGACAGAGTCATCTGGGCTAGAATGTAGTAGCATCAGCCTAGTTGACAGCAACCTCAGACTCCTGGTTCAAATGATCTTTCTGCCTCAGCCTCCTGAATAACTGGGACTATTAGCCCACCACAATGCTTGGCTAATTTTTCTTTTTTTTAGTAGAGATGGGGTCTCACTCTTTCTCAGGCTGGCATTTTGAATTAATTTTTTTATATAGTGGAAGGTAAGACAAAATATATTGTAGTGATCAGCAGTTTGTGGCTTTATGTTGGCACTTCCAGGTAGGTAGATATTTCAAACTTCGACTAGCTTGTAAGTTAATTTTTAGGCAACTAAAATGAGAATAATTTTAAGGATGATCATCAAGATGAAGGAATTTGTATAACATTCTAATAAAAGGGATTATATTTTTTCTTACCTAAAACATACGCATTAAAACAAAGTGCTTTTGAGAGAAATGGAATGAAGGGAAACCTTTTTTTTTTTTTTTTTTTTTTAGTGAAACAGGGTTTCACTGTCTTGTCCAGGCCGGAATGCAGTGGCATCATCGGAGTTTACTGCAACTTCAAACTGCTGGGTTCACGCAATCCTCCTGCCTTTACCTTCTGAGTAGCTGGGACTGTACATCCCCCTCCTCCCCAGCTTATTTTTTTATTTTTAGTAGAGATGGGGGTCTGGCTTTGCTCAGGTTAGTCTCAAGGAATCCTCCTACCTTGGCCTCCCAGCATGCTAGGATTATAGGTATGAGTCACTGTGCCTGGCTAGAATACATACCGATGGTATATTTCTTAGATTAATGCTCTTTTTTTTTAAGCTTTTTGATTTCTTTTTATGTGCCTTTTTCCTTATACTTATGAAAACATTAATGATGTTGATGATGAGAATAATTTTTTACAGTTTCATTCTGGTAAATTGTAAATATAAATACAAAATGAGTAAAATAATATATCTCCATGTCCCTGTCACTCATTAATTATTGTCAACTCTGTGTAAGTAGTTTAATTTTTCTTTTTTTTTGAGACAGTCTCACTTTGTCACCCTTAGTAAAGTGTTGTGGTGTCATAGCTAACAGCAATCTCAAACTCTTGGCTCAATCCATCCTCTTGCCTCTGCCTCCCAAGTAGCTAAGATTACACGCACCCACTAGAATGCCTGGCTATTTTTAGAGATGAGGTCCTGCACTTGCTCAGGCTGGTCTTGAACTCCTGAGCTCAGGAAATCCACTTACCTCGGCCTCCCAGAGTGCTAGGATTATAGGTGTGAGCCACCATGCCTGGCCAAGCAGTTTAATTTTGAAGATTTCAGATAGTATATCTCACTACAATTGTATTTTGGAATGTGTAACAGATAAGAGTTCTCACTTTTTAAAAACTGAATAATTATCATTGTAAAAATGTTTTAAATTCTTTAAGGCCATCAAATATCTCATCAGTGCTCAAATTTCCAGAAGTATTGTAAAACAATTTTTTTTTGCAGTTTTTGGCCGGGGCTGGGTTTGAACCCGCTGCTTCTGGCATATGGGGCTGGTGCCCTACTCCTTTGAGTCACAGGCACCGTCCTGTAAAACAATTTTTATTTTATTTATTTATTTTTGAGACAGTCTCACTTTGTCACCCTTGGTAGAGTGCTGTGGCATCACCACAGCTCACGGCAATGTCAAACTCTTGAGCTCAAGGGATCCTCTTGCCTCAGCCTCCTGAGGAGCTGGGACCACAGGCATCTGCCACAACAGCCGGCTAGTTTTTCCTGTTTTTAGTACAGACAGGGTCTTGCTCTTTCTCAGGCGGGTCTCAAACTCCTGAGCTCAAGCAGTTCACCTGCCTCAGCTTCCTAGGAGTTGAGCGTGGAGCCACTGCACCCAGCCCATAAAACAGTTTTTAAAAATAGTTTTTTTTTATCTTTGAGACATTTTGTTTCCTAGGCAGGAGTACAATGGCTGGATCATAGCTCACTGTAACCTGAAATTCCAAGGCCCAAGTGGTCCTTCCGCCTCAGGCTCCCAGAGTGCTGGGATTGTGTGTGAATCCCCATGCCTGGGCCAAATATCAGTTCAAAAAAGCATTTGTTTAAATCTAGATTCAAATAAGCTCAATTACAGTGATTGATTAATGTGCTATTTTTTGTCTCTTAATTTGATGACCCATCCGTCTCTCTCCATCTGTCTCTTTTCACATGTAGTTTATTGGTTATCCAGTAGTTTCCACAATTTCATTTTGCTGATTTTCAGGTTAAGAGAGTTAGCAATGCTTGTATATATAGTATGTATTGAACAGAAGGCACGCAGAAGGCTTTTAATAAATGGCAGTTGAAGAAAATGGTAAAATCATTGCAATTGCTTTTCCTTATCAGTAAATATTGTAACTTTTTGTTATCAAAACCTTAAACGAAGGCTGAGTGTGATGGCTCATGCCTGTAATCCTAGCACTCTTGGAGGCTGAAACGGGCAGATTGCTTGACTTCAGGAGTTAGAGATCAGCCTGAGCAAGAGCAAGACACCATCTCTACCAAAAGGAGGAAAATTAGCCAGGCATTGTGGTGGGCACCTGTAGTCCCAACTACTTGGGAAGCTGAGGCAGCACTTGAGCCCTAGAATTTGAGGTTGCTATGAAGTATGATGACCCCACGGCACTTAACCCTAGGGCAACAGAGTAAGACTCTGTCTCAAACAGTAAAAAACAAAAGGGCTCAACACTTGTAGCTTGGTGGTTAGGGCACTGGCTACATGCACCAGAGTTGGTGGGTTTGAGCCCAGCCCGGTCCAGCTAAACAGAAAATAGCTGGGCTATGAGCTATGATGGCACGGCACTCTACTGAGGGTGACATAGTGAGACTTTGTCTCCAAAAAAAAGAAGGGCGGCACCTGTGGTGCAGCGAGTAGGGCGCCGGTCCCATATACTGAAGGTGGCGGGTTCAAACCCAGCCTCGGCCGAACTGCAAAACAAACAAACAAAATTGCCGGGCGTTGTGGTGAGCGCCTGTAGTCCCAGCTACTCGGGAGGCTGAGGCAAGAGAATCGCCTAAGCCCAGGAGTTGGAGATTGCTGTGAGCTGTGAGACGCCACGGCACTCTACCGAGGGCGATAAAGTGAGACTCTGTCTCTACAAAAAAAAAAACAAACAAACTTAAAATAGGCTCAGTGCTTGTAGCACAGTGGTTATGGTGCCAGCCATATACACTGAAGCTGACAGGTTCGAACTCGGCCTGGGCCAGCTAAACAACAACAACTACAACTGCAACAAAAAAACAGCTGGGCGTTGTGAGGGGTGCTTGTAGCCCCAGCTACTGAGGCAAGAGAATCGCTTAAGACCAAGAGTTTGAGGTTGCTGTGAGCTGTGATGCCATGGCGCTCAACCAAGGGCAACAGCTTGAGACTCTGTCTCAAAAAGAAAAAGCAAAAAAAAAACCTTAAATGAAAAACTTTATTAAAGGTAGCGTGAAATGAGTTTACTAATAACATTTGAAAACACATTTAATTTAAAATTACCGATATTAAGTTAGGTATTCATGTCACATCAAACATATTAGAGTGTGTTACGATATGTTCAATCAATGAAATGCTATAAGATCAATGCTTTTTGTATTAATATGGAATGCTTTACTAAATATACTTTTAAGAAAAAAAGCAAAGTCTAAAACGATGTGATTAGTATGCTATTTGTGTAAGAACGATTATATATTTATGTCAAACGGAATAACAAATCATATGCATAAAATACCCCCAGGAACATATCATACTTACTACCTACCTCTGGTGATGGAAACTGGTAACTAGATTATGCAGAAGTAGGAGAAAGACTGAAATTTTGTTCTATGCAGTGATGTGAATGTACCTATTCTCCCTTCCCTCCTTATTAAATTATTCTAAATTTTTTGGTAGGATTTTTATAATTCACTTTTTTTTTTTGTAGAGACAGAGTCTAACTTTATCGCCCTCGGTAGAGTGATGTGGCATAACACAGCTCACACCAACCTCCAACTCCTGGTCTCAGGCGATTCCCTTGCCTCAGCCTCCCGAGTAGCTGGGACTACAGGCGCCCGCCACAATGCCCGGCTAATTTTCTGTTTTGCAGTTAGGCCGAGGCGGGGTTTGAACCCACCATTTTTGGTATATGGGGCCGGCGCCCTACTCGATGAGCCACAGGCGCTGCCCGACTTTTTTTTTTTTTTGAGACTCGTTATGTCACCCTCGGTAGGATGCCATGGTGGCACACCTCTCAGCAATCTTAGACTTTTGGGCTTAAGCAATTCTCTTGCCTCAGTCTCCCAAGTAGCTGGGACAATAGGCGCCTGTTTCAACCCCCAGCCATTTGTTGTTCTTGTTGTTGTTGCAGTTGTCATTGTTGTTTAGCTGGCCTGGACTGGGTTTGAACCCGCCAGCCTCAGTGCATGTGGCCAACGCCATAATCACTGTGCTATGGCTGCAGAGCCTATAATTCACTTTTTAAATGCATAGCAGTTTTATTGAGATATATGTCACATACCATTCAATATACCCATTTGAAATGTACAGTTGAGTGTTTTTTAGTATATTCACAGAGTGGTGCAACTATCATGACAGTCACTTTTAGAGCATTTTCATCCATTAGCAGTCACTTCCTCCTCAAGTTCCCTAGGCAACCACTGATCTATCTCTGTGTCTATAGATTTGCCTATTCTGGGTGTTCCATATAAAGAGAATCATACAATATGTGGTCTTTTGTGACCTACTTCATTCACATATAGTGAATCTTAAGGTTCATCTACATTGTAGTGTATATGAGTATTTTATTTCCTTGTATTACTGAATGACATAAGGCTATAATGCAATTTATTTGTCCATTTATCCATTGAGAAATGTTTGAGTTATTTCTACTTTTTAGTTTCTAAGAGTAATGCTGCTACAAACATTTGTATACCAGCTTTTGTGTGAAAATATTTTCACTTTTCTTGGGTATATAACTACAAATGGAATTGCTGATTCATATGGTAACTCTATGTTTATATAGTTCACTTTTGTGATTATTTAATTTATTATTGACAGTCATGCATATTTAGAAATGGTACTGTGAGAAAATCTAATCTATCAGTGTTCTCAAAATGTAATAATTTCACAGATATTATATTTATTAAGGTTGACAATGTTTTCTGTAAATAGGCAATTAGATATTTATTTTTATTTTGTAATACTTTAAAAATTGGAAGCCTATATTTTATTTTTAGGGCCCATAACTGTCAGGGGCCCCAGACACTGTACCTGTGTACCTAAGTGCTAAAATCCCTTTCACTGCAAGAATGGAACTCAGAAGAAAGCTAAAGGAGATTATGGTAATGCGAGGTTTGTACTTTGCAGATAATTGATGGGAAACAATCTAAATGAGGGGTGATGGGGATCCCTAGGAATGTGCAAGAATAAACTACCAAACTTGTGTATTTTTATGAGTTGTGTGACAGCTTGAGAGGAAGAAAACAGTGAAGCGGTTGTAGTTCCTGTTTCTTTCTTTGCCCAATCTCTTTCATGTCCTTATGTAAACTCTCCAGGTTGTCATCATTTAAATGATTTCAAGAAAATGAAGACGTGGCTTGGCTCCTGTAGCACAGTGGTTACGGTGTCAGCCACATATACTGAAGATGGCGGGTTCAAACCCAGCCCGGGTCAGCTAAAACAACAATAACAACTTCAACAACAACAACAACAAAATAGCCAGGCATTGTGGCAGGCGCCTGTAGTCCAAGCTACTTGGGAGGCTGAGGCAAGAGAATCACTGAAGCCTAAGAGTTGGAGGTTACTGTGATGCCTCGACACTCTACTGAGGGCGACATAGTAGGATTCTGTCTCAAAAAACAAAAAAAGAAAAAGAAAATGAAGACATTTTAAGTTTTTTTAGTTATGTGAGCTTTAGGTGGGCAAGCAGAGAATGGAATGTACTAGAGCATTTCAGTGTACTTTCTCCATTGGCTTGTCAGGTTGTTTGTTTTTTATTATTTTTTTTTATTTTTCGAGACAGTGTCACTGAGTCACCCTTGGTAGAGTGCAGTGGCATCACAGCTCACAGCAACTTCTAACTCTTGGACTAAAGCGATTCTCTTACCTCAGAATCCCAAGTAGCTGGAACTACAGGCACCCTCTACAATGCCCGGCTATTTTTTGGTTGCAGTTGTCATTGTTGTTTAGCAGGCCTGGGCCAGGTTCAAACCCGCTAGCTGTGGTTCATGTGGCTAGCGCCATAACCACTGTGCCACAGGTGCTGAGCCACTTGGTTAACTTTTTGATTTGCATAGTTTATGATTTTATGTCTTTTGATAAGGGCAAAATCCAGGAATCTAATCTTGAGGTCAAAAACTTTTTTTTTTTTTTTTTTAGACAGAGTCTCATTGTGTCACCCTTGGTAGGGTGCCATGGCGTTACAGCTCACAGCAACCTCAAACTCTTGGGCTTAAGTGAGTCTCTTGTCTCAGCTTCCCAGTAGCTGGGAATACAGGTGCCTACCACAACACCCGGCTATTTTTTTTTTTTTTTTTTGGCTTTAGTTCTCGTTTCGCAGGCCCAGGCTGGGTTCAAACCCGCCAGCTCTGGTGTATGTGGCTGGCACCCTAGCTGCTGAACTACAGACACTGAGCCAAGTCAAAAACTGTTTTTTGGCAACTGTATCTGAACCTAGAATAGTATCAGGCAAAGAGTAAATAATCACTGAGAATGTTAGCAAGGTGCACTTGTATATAGCGGATAAGAGCACAGGCCCCAGCCTGGTTCTCAGTCCTGATGTGCCATTACATAACTCTGTGACCTTAAACAAGGTTTTTTTTTCCTCCAAGTATGTAAACAGAACATCTTTTTTTTTTTTTTTTAGAGACAGAGTCTCACTTTGTCACCCACGGTAGAGTGCTGTGGCATCACAGCTCACAGAAACCTCAAACTCTTGGGTTTTGGCGATCTCTTGCCTCAGCCTTCCAAGTAGCTGGGACTACAGGCGCCTGCCACAACACCTGGCTATTATTTTATTGCAGTTTGGCCGG
This sequence comes from Perodicticus potto, assembly GCA_963574655.1. Classification (NCBI taxonomy): domain Eukaryota; kingdom Metazoa; phylum Chordata; class Mammalia; order Primates; family Lorisidae; genus Perodicticus; species Perodicticus potto. The sequence continues at coordinate 23,904 of CAUYRH010014556.1, forward strand.
GGCCAGGTTTGAACCCACTACCCTTGGTATATGGGACCAGTGCCCTACTCACTGAGCCACAGACACCACCCGTAAACAGAACAGCTTAATTTTCTTTCTCTTTCCTTCTTCCTTCCCATCCTCCCTTCTTTTCTTCTCAGAAGAAATATCTTTATTTTATTTATTTATTTATTTATTTTGAGACAGGGTCCTTGCTTACTATAACCTCAGACTCCTGGGTTCTGGTGATCCATCCCCATCAGCCTTTTGAACAGATGAAACTCACAGGTGTGTGCTACCACACCTAATTTTTTTTTAGTTTTTGTAGAGACTCACTGTGTTTCTCAGGCTGCTATTAACTCTTGGCCCAAAGCAATCCTCCCATCTAGGACTCTTAGATGAGATTATGGGCATGAACCACCAGGGCTAGCCTGAGCAAGTTTCTTAATCACCCTGTGACTTTCATCTTACGCAGAAAGTGGAGAGAACAGTGGGACCTACCTATCAGGTTGCTGGAGGATTAAATTAGTTTATGCAATGCACTTAGAATAGGGCTTAGCCTGTAGTAAGTACTGTGTTTTAATTCTGAAACGTCGGATTTTGCATCAAAAGTTTATTGTATCCTCACACCTGTAATCCTCGCACTCTGGGAGAACAAAGTGGGTGGATTGCTTGAGCTCACGAGTTTGAGACCAGCCTGAGCAAGAGCGAGACCCCGTCTCTACTAAAAATAGAAAAACTGAGGCAAGAGGATCTCTTGAGCCCAAGAGTTGGAGGTTGCTATGAGCTATGATGCTACGGCACTCTACGAAGGGTGACAGCTTTAGACTCGTCTTAAAAAAAGTTTATTGAGAGTAAACTTAATATGTAAAGTATGTAAGAATTAGTACAGTTAATCGAAGGGTGCCTGAACTGTTGACATAGTTTTTCCATCTTAACAGTAGCCTGTTTATGCCAGTGGTGAAGAAGCCTTGAGATCAAGTGGCAACGAAATTACAAAAGGTGTTATCCATAGCTTGTTGAGAGCATTTTTCCTTGCAAGAAGTAGTCCAAAGCCTGGAAGCAGTGGTAGTGGGTGCAAGGTCTGGCAGGTATGGTGGATGGCAGTTTCCAAGTCTAGCTTCACTTCTGTAGTTGGAGCAGTTTGTGCGACATGAGATCCAGCATTGTCTTGCAAGAGGACTGGCCTATCTCTGTTGACCAGCCTTGCTGCTTAATCACAAGCATCCTCATCATGTCCACTGGGTTGCAGTGGACATCTGCTGTAATCAATTGACCAGGTTTCATGAGGCTGTAGTGACCATCAAACAGACACCATTAGGATTTTGTGGTGAATATTTGATTTTGGATTGTGTTTTTGCACTTTATCTTTATCCAGCCGCTGTGCCAAATGCCGTGATTGTCAAAAAGAATCCATTTTCGGCTCGGTGCCTGTGGCTTAAGCGGCTAAGGCGCCAGCCACGTACACCTGAGCTGGCAGGTTCGAATCCAGCCCGGTCCCGTCAAACAACAATGACGGCTGCAACCAAAAAATGGCCGGGCTTTGTGGCGGGTGCCTGTAGGGGGGCGGAGGCAGTTTGTGGCAGTTGCTTGGGAGGCGGAGGCAGGAGACTCACTTGAGCCCAGGAATTGGAGGTTGCAGTGAGCTATGACGCCATGGCACTCTATCCAGGGTGACAGCTTGAGGCTCTGTCTCAAAAAAAAAAGAATCCATTTTCATCACACGTTAACAATACGGTATAGAAATGGTTTGCCTTTATGTTGGGACAGCAAAGAAAGAAAGGCAAGCAGAATTTGAGATTTCTCTTTTGATGGTTGTTTAATTAATTCGGAACCCATCTATCCAGCTTCTTTTTTTTTTTTTTTTTTTTTTTTTTGTGAGACAGAGCCTCATGCTGTCACCCTGGATAGAGTTCTGTGGCATCACAGCTCACCGCAACCTCCAATTCCTGGGCTCAAGCGAGTCTCTTACCTCGGCTTCCCAGGTAGCTGGGACTACAGGCGCCCGCTACAGCGCCCAGCCATTTTTTTTGGTTGCAGCCATCATTGTTGTTTGGTGAGTCCGGGCTGGATTGGAACCCGCCAGCTCAGGTGTACATGGCTGGCGCCTTAACCCATTGAGCTACAGGCGCCGAGCCTATCCAGCTTCTTTATCTTGGCAATTTGTTTCAAATGGTCCAATATTATTGGAATAGTGATATCAAACCTTGTTACTAATTCATGCACAGGTTGATATGAATTCACTTCCACTATAACTTTGAGCTCATCATTATCTACCTTGGTCTCAGGTCTTCCACATAGCTCATTTTCGAGATTAAAATCACCCGAACTGAACTTCTCAAACATCCGCACTGCATTGGTGCCATGATGGAATTCATATTTGAAAAATAAGAGGAATTTTTTACTTAACCCATGGTTTCATAAAAATTGCTTTAAAAAAAAATTGAGAGATCAGGCAGCGCCTGTGGCTCAGTGAGTAGGGCACTGGCCCCATTTCCCGAGAGTGACAGGTTTGAACCCAGCCCCGGCCAAACTGCAACAAAAATACCCGGGCCTTGTGGCAGGCGCCTGTGGTCCCAGCTACTCGGGAGGTTGAGGCAAGAAAATCACCTAAGCCCAGGAGTTGGAGGTTGCTGTGAGCTGCGACGCCACGGGGCTCTACTGAGGGTGATAAAGTGAGACTCTGTCTCTAAAAAAAAAAAAATTTGAAAGATAATCACAAGCCAAAAAGCCATGAATTTGAAAGAATGAGGATGTACTTTTACAATAGAAAAAAGAAAACCCTTATGAAATGTCAAAGTGAAATATCAGAGATATCAGCAAACTTAGTACTTAAGAAAATCAGACATTTCTAACAACAACAAAAAAGAAAATCAGACATTTCTTACTTAATAACCTAATAGATGTAACAGCTGTTATTTCTGCTGAGAGCCTGGATCCAGGGCATTCCCAGGGTTACACAGGAATAGATAGATTCAGGAAATACTCAGGAGCACAGTAGTTGGATAGGATGTGGCAAATAGGAAGAGGAGTAACAGTTCATTCTCTAATTTACAGCCAAGTAAAATTGGTAGGTCTTCCCATAGCCTCCTCCCTACCCCTTACCCTTTGCACAAGAAATTACTGCTATTTCGTTCTAGATAGTTCAGGAAGAAACTGAAGATAAAGAGATGGAGCCATTGGTATGTAGAGGAAAGAGAGTGTTCTATCAGTGTGGCATACCCTTATTTGGATATTTAACTTTTTGTATCAGAGAAAATGGCCCGAAAAGGTGTAAAAATGTTTTCTGTCTCGTCAAAACCCCCTTACACTTTTTCTTTCTTTTTTTTGAGAGCATTACTTTGTTGCCCTCTATAGAGTGCTGTGGCATCATAGCTCACATCAACCTCAAACTCTTGGGCTTAAGTGATTGTCTTGCCTCAGCCTCCCAAGTAGCTGGGACTATAGGCACCCTCCGCAGCGCCCAGCTATTCTTTGGTGGTTGCTGTCGTTTTTAGCAGGCCTAGGCCGGGTTCAAACCCACCAGTGCCAGTGTACTTGACTGGTGCCCTAACCCCTGAGCATCAAGTGATTCTCTTGTCTCAGCTGGGACTACAGGTGCCTGCCACAGTGCCCCACTATTTTTAGAGGTGAGGTCTCACTCTGGCTCAGGCTGGTCTGGAACTCATGAGCTCCAGCAGTCCACCCGCCTCGGCCCCCAGAGTGCTGGGATTATAGGCGTGAGCCACTGCACCCAGCCCCCTTACACTTTGAGAACTACAACCTACATCCCTGCCTGAGGCCATTCATGGTCAGGTGGGGCAGAGGAGTGCCCTTTGTTCTGTACCACCAAAGATGGGGTGAATCCCAGTGGCCATGTTGAGATTGTCTCAGCCAAGATGGGATGAATCCAGGTGACGGTCACACGATTGTCTTAGCTGAAGATAGGATTGATCAGAACTATAAAAGCTTGTTACTTCTGCTCAGAAGGAAGATTCTGCCAGCCTCTTTATCTGTGGATCTGTCTTTTGCTGTGGCCTTGGGGAAAAGTTCTGAACTTTTAGGTAACATTTTCTTTGAATTTTTCTTCCCCTCCCTCCCGAGGATTTTATTCCAAGTGTATTTGTGGGGCTCCTCTTGTGTTCTTTATTCTCAGGATAGAAACTGAAAGTGCCTGTGGTAGTTTATAGCTGTCAGGGTAGCTGTTCTCCACTCCATCTCCTTTGCTCTTTATGCCCCATTCCCTCTTCCCCATTATTGCTACCCACCTTTTTTTCCCTACTGTGGGAGACAGAGAAAAGATATTTCATCCCTATTTCACCTTGGCTACAGCCTAGGTTGGTGTTTCACAGTCCTGGTAAGAAGGGGTGACTTTGCGGAGGTTGTTGAAACACATGCCAGAAAAGCATTCCTTTGGGCAATTCAGTTTAATTTGCAAAGTTTTTCTTTTAATTCTGTTCTTCCAAAGTGATCTTGGGAAAGATCAGAGAATCTAGTTTGAACAAAGTTTCTACCTTTTTGTTCCGGAAGTCAGCTACTATCCTGTAAAGTCCTATCAAGTTCACTGGAATTGAGAGCTGTGCTTCTCACTAGAGAAGTTGGTGTATATAAGCCAAGAAGCTGAGAAGGAGCCTAAAACTCTGCTGTGATCTTGGCATTTCTTTGAAATCTTTAATTTTTGTTGACTGATTCATTGATTGAGTCTCACTCTGTTGCCCTGGATAGAGAGAGTGCTGTAGCGTCAGATCTCACAGCACCTCAACTCGTGGGCTCAAGCAATCCTCTTGCCTCAGCCTCCCAAGAAGCTGGTTCTACAGGCATCTGTGGCACTGCCTGGGTAATTCTATTTTTAGTAGAGATGGGGTCTTGCTCTGGCTCAGGCTGGTCTCGAACTCCTGAGCTCAAGCAATCCTCCCGCCTAGGCCTCCCAGAGTGCTAGGATTATAGGTGTGAACTGCTGCATCTGACCTGAAATCTTAAAGGTCATGTGAATTTTGTATTCTACCCATAATTTACTATCTATTTTAATATAAATGTAAATTTCCTGCCTCATCTTTTCCCAAAACTGATGCTCCAGGAAGATAAACCCTTTCATTTTCTGTGTCTTTTCATATTCCTTTGCATACTACCTCTTTCTCCAGTTTAAAAGTGTCAACAATGAAGATTTGAGGCCAACACTTTTTTTGTTGAGTATCCTGCCTATTTTCCATGATGGGATTTGGCTCTGTGGTTAACTGGGTCCCAGCTTCTTTCCCTCAGGATCTTCAGTGATGATTATATATCTTTGAAGCAGTACCCTTAGTCATAAATAATTTTACTAAAAGCTTTCCATTTCGTAAAATTTGTAATGGATGTAAATGTTCTATGAAATTTCTTGTCCAGATAGTTATGAAAAGATGGTAGTCAATGTTTAGTTTGCCCTTACTATGTGCCAGGTTCTGTTCTTATTCCGTTCATATATCATGCTATTTAATTATGTGGTACTTTAAAAATAATTAGTGACCCTTACAGAATTCATACTAATGCAGTTACTGTTTTTGATTGACAGATTCAACACTAACCTTGCACAATGTCCTTGAAACCAAGAGTAGTAGATTTTGATGAAACATGGAACAAACTTTTAACTACTATCAAAGCTGTTGTCATGTTGGAATACGTCGAAAGAGCAACATGGAACGATCGCTTCTCGTATCCTTTTGGTGGCAGCTTCTTCTAAAATTGATAAACTTGTTGAAAAATGAGAACAAGTTTAAGCTTATATAAATGGTAGAACTTTCCAGTTTAAGTATTTTCAACTGTATTATTCTTTACATTTCCAAGTTCACCATCTCTTTTGTGGTAGCCAATATTTGATAATTTTTCATTCAACAAATATTTATTTAGTACTTAGTATCCGTCAGGTATTACTTTCCTTTAAGCTTTGGGAATACAGTTGTGAACCAAAAAAACTCCTTTCTTTCCATTATAATAAGGGATACAGACAATAAACAGATAAAAGAAGCTAATGTTATGGCTTCTAGTAACAGATAACGATAAATTTTGCAGAGAACATTAAAGCAGGGTAAAGGTGGGAAGCCTTGGAGAACATTTGTGTACTTGGTCAAGGAAGGTCCTCCTGAGGGTGGTGACATTTGAGCAGAGACTAGAACTAAATGAAGAAACAAGCCCTGCAGACAAGTGAGCAGCAAGTTCAATGACTGGGATGGAAACCTGCTTTTTAATTAGATTGTCTATAGAAATTGGCCATTTTTGTATGAAAAAGCAGATGCATGCTTTCTATAGGGTGCTCTGAAGCCCAGTATCCTTCATTCTTACATGACAGTGTTTCTCAACCTTTTTTTCTCATGGCACACTTAAAAGTTATATTGATCAAAAAATACAGTAAAAAATATATATACTTCCTATGCCTTGAACTTCTTTTGAAAATAATTAATGATTTTTAAAAAATTGTCATGGCACATCTAAGACCTTCTCATGGCACAGCAGTGTGCCACGGGACTCTGGTTGATAATCACTGTGCCACCTAACTAGTGGTGCCCTCCCTCTCTAGTAATCTTCTTCATAGGTTCTTTAGAAATGCTTTGATTTCATAAGACACTGATTCAGCTTGTTCTCAATGCCTAACTCACTTATTAACATTAAGCTGAATGTTGATGCAAGAACAGTGAAGTACTTTTACTAGTGATTTTCAAGTACTAGTGATTTTCAATTGGTGTGCTGTAGCACACTAGGGTGTGGTGAGAGGATTTTAGGTAAAGATCATTAAATTATTGCTGGAAGAATTTCAAAGCACAGCAAGTCTATTCTTTTTTTACTCTTTTTGGATCAACATAATTTAAGTGTGCCACAGGAGTTTATCTATAGGTTCAAGTGTGCTGTGAGATAAAAAAGGTCGAAAAACACTGTTGTAGATCAACAAGAAATGACTTAATTGATTTCAATTGCAGATGTTACAAGGAATGTTTGTTAGGCTACCTGTGGTCTGGGCACTGAAGATAACATAAAATGATGGAAGGCTTCATAGTTTGCAATGATCTTTTCCATTTCTTATGTTATTTGATAGCTCAAACAAGCCTGTCAGATCACTGGGGCATATATAATTACTTGTCTTTATGTATGTAACAGATGAGGAAACTAATCTCAGAAGTGAAGGGGCTTGCCCGTGTAATGTGTAATTGATGGAGTGCAGACCTTGAATACAAGACTTTAAACATTCAATTCCTATGCTTCCCAGTCTGCCCAGAGGATAATTGATGAGGATTCTGCCTTTGAAGAACTCATTATTACATTAATCTCTTAAACTAAATGGATGAGTTTTTTTTTTTAACTATTTTTATTTTTAGAGACAGCGTCTCACTTTGTCACCCTCGGTAGAGTGCTGTGGCGTTACAGCTCACAGCAACCTCCAATTCTTGGGCTCAGGCGATTCCCTTGTGTTAGCCTCCCGAGTAACTGGGACTACAGGCGCCCACCATAATGCCCAGCTATTTTTTTGTTGCAGTTTGGCCGGGTCCGGGTTTGAACCCACTACCCTCAGTATGTGTGGCCGGGTGCCCTACTCACTGAGCCACAGGCGCTGCCCTAAGTGGATGAGTTTTCTGTGGAGCATTATATGATTGATTTGGGGGCAAGAATCTGTTTGCTTTTTTTTTTTTTTTTTTTTTTTTTTGCGGCTTTTGGCCGGGGCTGGGTTTGAACCCTCCACCTCTGGCATATGGGGCTGGTGCCCTATTCCTTAGAGCCACAGGTACTGCCCCTCTTTTTGCTTTTTTTAAGACAGTCTTATCCTGATGCCCCAGGCTAGAGCATCATGGTGTCAGTCTAGCTCACAGCAACGTCAAACTCCTGGACTCAACCAATCTTAGTAGCTGGGACTATATAGAGGCACCCACTGCAATGCAGGCCTAGTTTTTTCTATTTTTAGTAGAGATGGGCTTATTTATGTCTTTATTTTTTTATTTTTTTGAGACAGAGTCTCACTGTTTTGTCCTCGGTAGAGTACCAATGGCGTCACAGCTCACAGCAACCTCAAACTATTGGTCTTAAGTGATTCTCTTGCCTCAGCCTCCCAAGTACCTGGGACTACAGGTGCCTGCCACAATGCCTGGCTTTTTTTTTGTTGTAGTTGTGTCATTGTTGTTTAGCAGGTCCGGGCCGGGTTTGAACCTGTCAGCCCTGGGGTATGTGACTGGCACCCTAACCATTGAGCCACAGGTGCTGAGCTGCTTATTTGTGTCTTATCAGAGGAATGTTCATTATCTTTACCTAGGATATAGTTTGGTGGTGGTCATTCTACTGATCACATGCTAAAGCTGTACCATGAAAGATCTGAAAGCAGTCATGAGGAGTTCTTTTTTTCCCCCCAAATTGATATAAGGATACAATTAGATTCTATTGTTTGACCATGAGGCGTTGTTCAGGTGTCTGTGTTTATGGGGCCAAATGAGCTATTATCTCCAGAATGCTTTTTTACATTTGTTGGAGGCAGCATATCAAACACCTAGGCTTAAGAATCCTGTCTAACTGTGTCTGGTCCCAAGATCATAAAGTAGTGTTGCCATGAGTCTCTTTTTATCCTTAGCATATATTTTTAATCCTTTAAAAGGACTCAGTAAAGCACAGAATATTACAAAAAAATAAGGGAAATGGTACCCCAGAGAATGGCACTCCAGAGAGGCTAAGAGACTTGGTTAAGATCAATGGCTATGGCTGAGTGTGGTGGCTCACACCTGTAATCCCAGCACTTGGGGAGGCCAAGGTGGAGAATCACTTGAAGTCACGAGTTTGAGACCAGCCTGGGCAACAGAGCAAGACTCTGACTCTAAAAAATAAACAAAAAAATCAATGTCTAGTAAAAGGTAAAATCTCCTTTAGATCTCATTTCTTCCAACTCTTACTAGAGCTTATCTACCACCAGTGATGACTAGCAAGGTACTTAGTTGGTATTCAAAAACTTAATTGATTAATTGATATTATTATTCACACTACATTTGTTCTAATAGAATAAATGCTGAAGGATAGTGGATAGGTTGTAGTATATCCTGAGTAATTTTTCAGTTTCTTAGAATTGCTCAGACATGTCTGCCTCTTTCTTTAGCCCTTTGTTGATGCTGTGCTTATATCCATTCTCACATAAACCTTATTCTGTAGGTTTCTGGGTATTTGATTTTCTAGAAAACCCCTTTGGATTTTAAGCTCTCTAAAAGGAACCACTTTCCTCATGGTGTCTAAATAATTTTCAACAAATATTGTTGAATGAATCCTATTGTGCTATATAAGTACATGGTTAAAGTAAGCATGATTATGCATTTCACTTTTGTCAGATATATGACAATATTATGTATATGGTAAGCCTAAACCACAAAAACAGAAATGGATTTTTCATCTAATGCCAAGTGAGTTAAATTTCATCTTTTAAAATTATATCACCAATGAATATGAAAACCTTAATAATATAACTAGAGATATCTATGCTTTATGTGTGGCTTATCCTGAACCCCTTGGAGAAAGACTTTATACAGAAACTAAGATTTTTTTGGAAAATCACGTTCGGCATTTGCACAAGGTAACGAATGATATATCCACAATATAAATGTGAGGTTTTGTGTTTTTTTTTTGTTTGTTTGTGTTTGAGACAGTCTGACTCTGTCTCCCTGGGTAGAATGCTGTGGTGTCATAACTCATAGCAACCTGAAATTCTTGGGCTTAAGCGATCCCCTTGCCTCAGCCTCAGCCTCAGCTTCCTCTGTAGCTGGGACTACAGGTGTGAACCTCCAAACTGGGCTTATTTTTCTAATTTTTTTTTTTTTAAGTAGAGATAGAGTCTCATTCTTGCTCAGGCTGATCTTGAACACTTGCACTCAGGAGATCACCCCCCTTGGCATCCCAGAGTGCTAGGATTACAGGCATGAGCCAATGCACCCAGCCTGATATAAATATTTTTATAGCTATGTAGTTATTGAATAGTTCACTGTTTTCTTGAATAATTCATTGTTTTTCAGTGCAGGACATACTTGTTTTGTGTTGTTTTGTAAATATTATTTTCTAAATATGTAGTATATGTATGTTTATGTGCATATATGTATATATATGAGTAAATAAAAGATTTTGGATTAAGCATTATGATGATGTTAGGTTCTCCAAGGGAAGTCAGTTTTCTTGCTTAAGATAATTTAACTAGTAAGTGAAGGAACAGGATCAACTCAAGGTTTGTTGAGTTATAGAATGTACTCCTAGCCTTGGTGCCCATAGCACAGTGGTTATGGCTCCAGCCGCATACACCGAGGCTGGCGGATTCGAATCCAACCTTGTCAGGCTAAACAGCAATGGCAACTGTAACAAAAAATGGCTGGGCTTTGTGGCGGGCGCCTGTATCCCAGCTACTTGGGAGGCTGAGCAAGAGAATCGCTTAAGCCCAGGAGTTTGAGGTTGCTGGGAACTGTGACAGCATGACACTCTACTAAGGGCGACATAGTGAGACTCTGTCTCAAAAATAAATAAATAAAATGTGCTCCTAAAAAAAATAAAATGTGCTCATGTGTCCTCTGGCTGGTGTTTATACAACCAAGTATTCTCTTAACTTTTGATGCCTGTCTCTTGGTAAATCTCTATATTATTTTCAGTATTTTAGCTGCCTTTCCATATATTATATAAAGTCTTCCAAAATCTAAAATTAAAAGGTAAATGGTAAATGGTGATATAAATGGTCTCTGTAACCAATTATTCTGCATGCCAAAGGCAGATCTGTGTATAAACAATGAATTTTGCGGTATAGTCAGTCCCTGGGTTACAGATGACCCTATGTAATGGCGTTCCATACTTGCACATGGGCTCCTAAGACTCCCCATCAGCATGATTTATAATTAAATAATTAGATTACTAATTGGGAACTAATTTCTTCCACACAGGTAAACAAATCTGCATGGTGTAAGCAGTTTGATAGTGCAGCATCTTTATGTTAACAGCTAGTCTCACTGTATATATAGTTGCTAGGCACAGTATCACTTTCATCTTAACTTATTTGATTTTGAGTCTGTGTTTACCCTTACAATCATGCCTCCCACACAAAAGTCTATTGCAAGTCCAAATGATCCTGCAGTGAAGAAAAAGGTAATTACAAAGGATATGCTTTCAGAGAAAGGCCAAATGCCATCATTCATTGGGAAAGCATTGGGCATTTGTTGCTTAACTATAAAGGATAAAGTGAGAATAATGGAACATGTGGAAAGGCAGTACTGTTATGAAAGCAGCAATTATTACTAAGTGTAGTAGATTAATTATTGAAATGGAAAAGTTATTATTGATTTGGTTAGAAAATCAAAATAAGAATAGGATTTGTATTAGCCTAGGAATTAAAAGATCACAGTAGTTTCTGTAACTCATTATTACAATTTATGGATAATTATTGGTGTTATAGTATTATACCATATTATTGTTAAACGTGAGCCGTTATTATATTATTGTTATTGTTACTGTTACCACTGAACATGCACTGTTCCTCAGGGATCCAGATTACATGTAAACCTGATCTAAAAATGTTCTCAGAAAGGTATCTTATCCATAACCCTGGGACCATCTGTATTGTGCTGTAGACAGCATTTCTTTTTTTTTTTTTGGTAGAGACAGAGTCTCACTTCATCACCCTTGGTGGAGTGCCGTGGCGTCACACAACTCACAGCAATCTCCAGTTCCTGGGCTTAGGCGATTCTCTTGCCTCAGCCTTCCAGTAGCTGGAACTAGAGACGCCCACCACAATGCCTGGCTATTTTTTTGTTGCAGTTTGGCCGGGGCCGGGCTTGAACCCGCCACCCTTGGTATATGGGGGCCAGTGCCCTGCCCACGGAGCCTCAAGTGCTGCCCAGCTGTAAATAGCATTTCTAATGAGCTTTTCAGGAACTGGGTGAGCTAATTTGCCTGTGCCAGAATTTTTTTTTTTTTTTTTAAATATTGTGGATAGTATCTTGACTATACTGTTTATTAGCTGTTGGGACCAAGAGTAACTTACCAACTTACTGTACTGAGCTTTAAACTTCTTTAGCTATAAAACGAGAACAAAACAACACAATTTATATAAACTGTCTAACACTGCCCATGGCTGGGAGTATATACTTTTAAAAGTAGAAAGAACACATGAGGTCAGGTTAGGTGGCTCATGCCTCTAATGCTAACTCTGAGGGAAGCCGAGGTGGGTAGATCACCTGAGCTCAGGAGTTTAAGAGCAGCTTAAGTGAGCGTGAGAGCAAGACCTCGTCTCTGAAAATAGCCAAGCATTGTGTGTGTGAGGGGCTATAGTCCCAGCTACTTGGGAACTGAGGCAGGAGGATCACTTGAGCCCAAGAGTTTGAGGTTGCTGTGAGCTATGACTCTATAGCACTCAACCAAAGGACAACAAAGTAAAACTCTGTGACAAAAAACAAAAAACCTGTAAGTAGGGCATAGTTGATCATGTGATATTTCCCTTAAAACATTTGAAGAAAGAGCTCTATTTTTTATAGTATATGGCATGTAAATTTTAGTGTTCTAGTGTCTGCATTTATCAGGTCATGAAAGTAGTTTTGATAGCAAATGCTTTAAAGTGGTCTTAAAATGCTCAAAATGTTAATTTAAAGTGCTGTTACTATAAGTTAGTGAGCTTACAGTTATCATTTACACTCTAACTGATTACTATGTGAAGCATTTATAAATTTTGCAGTTTTAGGCCGGGCAGGGATTATGCCTGTACTCCTAGCCCTCTGGGAGGCCAAGGTGTGTGGATTGCTTGAGCTCAGGAGTTGAAGATTAGTTTGAGCAAGAGTGAGACTCTGTCTCTATTAAAAGTAGAAAAACTGGCCAAGGCACTGTGGTGGGCACCTGTAGTCCCAGCTACTTGGGAGGCTGAGGCAAGAGAATTACTTGCACCTAAGAGTTTGAGGTTGCTGTGAGCTATGGTGCCATGGCACTCAACCCAGGATGACAAAGTGAAACTCTGTCTCAAAAAAAAATTTTTTTTTCTTGCAGTTTTATATTTTAGGTTAAGTTGTGTGATGGTTTTATTTTATTTTATTTTATTTTATTTTTTTGAGACAGAGCCTCAAGCTGTCACCCTGAATAGAGCGCTGTGGCATCACAGCTCACAGCAACCTCCAATTCCTGGGCTCAAGCGAGGCTCCTGCCTCCATCTCCCAAGTAGCTGGGACCACAGGTGCCCGCCACAACGCCCGGCCATATTTTTGGTTGCAGCCGTCATTGTTATTTGGCGGGCCCGGCTGGATTTGAACCCGCCAGCTCAGGTGTATGTGGCTGACGCCTTAGCCCATTGAGCCACAGGCACCGAGCCTGTGTGATAGTTTTAAAAAAAAAAAATTAAAAATTTTGGAAGTAGGGCGGCGCCTGTGGGTCAGTGGGCCGGGCACCATATACCAAAGGTGGTGGGTTCAAAACGGGCCCTGGCCAAACTGCAACAGCAACAAAAAAAGCCAGGCATTGTGGCAGGCGCCTGTAGTCCCAGCTACTCAGAAGGCTGAGGCAAGAGAATCGCCTAAGCCCAGGAGTTGGAGGTTGCTGTGAGCTGTGTGACGCCACAGTACTCTACCAAGGGCGATAACGTGAGACTCTGTCTCTACAAAAAAAAAAAAGAAATTGGAAGTAATTTTAGATTTTCAGAAAATTTGCAAAATAGTAGATAATTCTCATTCTTTTCAACAACTTCTTAATGTTAACATCTTGCATAAAAATAGTAGCGTTATTAAAACTGAGAAATTAACATTGGTATAATTCTGTCATTTAAAAGTATTATTGTGAAGCAGTTTTATGAAAGATTGCAAAACTTACATAAATTGTTACATAGCTAACTGAATTAAAGCTGTTTCACAGAAATTTGATTTGGTTGAGAGAGTAAACTTTTTTTTCATTAGTAAAGCGTTGCATTACTATTATGGATGATTTAGAACAGGGCTGTCCAACGTTCCCTTTGTTTCACGTTGAAATATGAGTTATCTTGAGGCACACCTTAAATATACAAACACTAATGAAAGCTGATCAACAAAAAAAGGGATCTGGGTGGTGCCTGTGGCTCAGAGGGTAGGGCACTGGCCTGTATACGGAGGGTGGCGGGTTCGAACGCAGCCCTGGCCAAACTGCAACAAAAAAATAGCTAGGCGTTCTGCTGGGCGCCTGTAGTCCCAGCTATTCAGGAAGCTGAAGCAAGAGAATTGCCTAAGCCCAGGAGCTGGAGGTTGCTGTGAGCTGTGACACTACAGCACTCTACCAAGGGCGATAAAGTGAAACTCTGTCTCTAAAACAAAAACAAAAGGTCTGTGCATACTTTTCATGATATCTGACACCATAGGTAAGTTGAAAATAGTTCTCACAGGCTCGGCGCCTGTGGCTCAACGGGCTAAGGCGCCAGCCACGTACACCTAAGCTGGCAGGTTTGAATCCAGCCCGGACCCGCCAAACAGCAATGACGGCTGCAACCAAAAAATGGCCGGGCGTTGTGGCGGGCGCCTCTAGTCCCAGCTACTTGGGAGGCAGAGGCAAGAGACTCGCTTGAGCCCAGGAATTGGAGGTTGCTGTGAGCTGTAATGCCACGGCACTCTACCCAGGGCGACAGCTTGAGGCTCTGTCTCAAAAAAAAAAAAAATGTGAGCAGTTGCATGAAGAAAAAATATCACCTTCAAATGTACCACATACATAAACCTGATTATATTCAGAATATATATCTGATATTTAAAAACTTATGTTTTTAAGATCAATTATTTTATATGACTTGTGGAAAAGTAGGCACCAAGTACTTTAATAAAAATAAAACAAAATTTAGAACAATTGAAGGAATAAAAGATTAACTAATGACCTAATGTAACTCTAAACTAAAACTCATGAGAGCTGCAATCTTAGAAAACACTTTAGGAATGTAACAAGAATCGTAGTTTTGTGTATGTTTATTTGGGCCAACATTATATAAAAATGCCATCTATCTGCAATGTACTACATTTTCTGTGAGATAAAAGCAGTTGCTATCAAATAAAGTACGTATTTTAAGCCGTATCAGTTTTAATAGATAGGTTAAAGTTCTGGCTAGAAGTAAGTTCTCTGGATGCAGAAGGGTAGCATTGATGAGTTCTTAGGTCACATTCAGATTAAAGACTGTGATTTCTCTTCTTATCTGCCTATATTTTTGCAATAAGTGCAAGTATGTGAACATTCTAATGTAATATTCTTCTAGAAGCATAAAAGTGCTGGCAAATTTTATTCTCTTAATAAAGTTACCCTTAACTAGATTAGATTAGAAATCACCCCATTTAAGACAGCATGCTGGATGCCTGAAATTTAGGGGTGGTGTTCATTAAGATGACTGCAACAAAGGAAAAATGGGAGTCCAGAGGACAGAGAATAAATACATTATGCATAGCTTTTGCACAGTACTGGCCATGGTTTGAAGTGGCAACCCAGACTTAATACCATGCAATAGGAAAAGGTGTTTGCTTTATTATTCCTTTTTCCCAGCCACAGGCTTTATCATCCTGATATTGTTTATTTTTAACTTGGGCAAGAGCATTGAGGAATGACATGAATAAATTCAGAGATTCAGCAACTTAAGCGAATTATTTGTGGATAATAACTATACCAGCACAGCACTCATGAACCTCAGAATTGCAAAATCTGATGTAAAACAACATTGACTTACCTGTATGAATTGCCTCATCTTCAAGAAATTGACATAGTAATTTTCCCTTCTTAAAAAGTTGATACATCAACTATGAAATAAAGTAATACCATTCTTATATGGTAGATACCTATCTAAGAAATTTCACTTTGTAAATTATATCTAGAATGAAAAACTGCTCAACATCATTAGTCATGAGAAAAATTAAAGCAAAAGTGCAATGAGATATCATCTCACCCCAGCTAAAACAGTTTTTATCAAGAAGATAAAGGGAATAATGAATACTGGTGTTAATGTGGGAAAAAGGGGAACCCTTACACTGCTGATAGGAATATAAATTACTACTATGGAGAACACTATCGAGATTCCTCAAAACACTGAAAATAATACCCTATGACCCAGAAGTCTCACTGGGTCACAAAGGAGGGGAATTCAATGTATTGAGAAGATATCTACACTCCCATATTTACAGCAGCACTATTTATAATTGCCAAAATTTGGAATAAATTTAAGTGTCCATCTATGGATAAAGACATCATAGTATAAATATACAATGGGATATTATATAGCCACAGAACAAATGAAATGCTGTCATCTTCAACAAGAGGGATGCAACTGGAGAACATTATAAGTGAAATAAGCTAAGCACAGACACATCAATCTCACAAGTTCTCACTTACATGTGGAAAGTAAATATTAAAAACAATTGATCTCATGAAGACAGAGAGTAGAATGATGGTTACCAGAGTTTGGGAAGGGTTGCTGGTGGGAAGGATAAAGTAGGGATGGATAATGGGCACAAAAATATAGTTAGATAGTTTGATAGAATGAAAACTATTCAATAGTCCAACAAAGTGACTATAATTAACTGTAAGTAAAAGCGTGGAATTGAAATGTTCCTGACACACACAAAAAAAAATGATAAATGCCTGAGGCAACAGATACTTTAATCACTGTGGCTGGATTAAATCACGTCATATGCTTGTATCAGAGCATCACATGTACTGTATAAAGATATACAACTGTTATGTACCCATAATAAAGTAAAAAAATTAAAAATAAAATGTATCTAAGAACGTAAGGAATGGGGAAAAGGCCATATGAACAGTCATTCTTTTAAACAACATTCATTAACTACTGCTTGACAGGCAGTGTATTAACCATGGGAATACGCTAAGGCATTACATATTTCTTACCAAATCTATGCACTAAATATAATGCCAGTTTACCATGAAGAGGACATTTGATTCCTTCTTTATGCCTAAGTACATTTAATTTATACATAGTATTTTAATGCTTTGGCTTTTCAGCACTCCCTAAATGTAAAGCAGAAAAGCAAAAGTTGGGAAGGAGCCACCGAGGCAGGTGTACTAATGGAAACAAGAAGAGAGGAGAGTCTGCAAGTCTAGTTTCTAAATCTATCATGATAATCAATAAATTCCACTAGCAGAGGATGCACAAAACCACTCAATTCGTTCTAAACTCTCAAAAGAGTAGAAAGTAGAAACCTGCCGATTAGACATATCCATTACTAAGTTACGCATCAGAAAACGTTAAAAAATAGGAAAGATAAAACATAAAAAAATTAAATAAGAAGAAATTTGAACTGTTTCATTTCATTAGGCAAATTCCATTGCACTTTTTACAGTAAGCAAAAATATCTGTATTTAATAGTAAAATTATTTTCAAAAAACACATTCGTGGCCTGAAGGATATGTGTGCTAAAGTATTCCAATGACTCTCTTTGGAAAAATTTAGTAGCAAAAGTTATGAGCTACCAAATACAACTCATTTTCACCCCATAAAGATTTACTTGTGAAGGCAGTTCATGATCCCACTTGAATCTGCCAGAGTATTTGGGCATAATGTTCACACCTCACGTAAGCATTTGCATTATTGCTAACGTTCAAGGTCTTTCTGCATGATTGTGGTTTTTGCTTGGCACTAATAGCACTTGGTAAACCCATTTCATCTTTGTGGACACATGCCTCTGATCAAAAAGCAAAGTTCCTCTGTTATTTATCATTTTTGATTATAAATTATTAGTCTCCAGTGGCTAAAACATCTATTAAAAGTAGCTCAACAGTAAGACAGATTAGAAATATATCTGAACAACTCATCAGCTAATGCAAATATCACAGAGGCAGAAAACCACCTTTTAGAAATTGTTTATCAATATGTCTGTTTTGAATTCTACTTTCTAAAGATTCTACAGCCTAAAAGAGATTCTTAATCCTCATATATTTCATGGAATTCTGACATAGTGGGTCTTTTAGGACTACTAAAACCCACATGCTGCTAATCTTCTAAAATATAGGAGTGGAAGGGGAATCTTACAGTTTACAGTTTTCACAGAAAAAAATAAAGCCTAGCAAAGCTTGATGACATGCCCAAGGTCACACAATCATTTGGAGCAGAAGTAAGACAATTCCATTTCCAGACACCCAAACCAGTGATCTCAATACACTTATTACTCTGGTTTCTACTATGACAGTTCTAAGACTGCAAGAGAAAAATAAGGGCTCCATAAATGATTGTGATCTAAGATGTAGGGGAGGGAAGAGAGGAAAAAGCAGGACAAATAAGTAGAAATTACATAAAAACCCATAAAACACAAGTAACAGACTGCATGTTAATATTGAGATTTTTCAGCCTCGTAGATGGGCACCTGGAGCAGAGACATGCTACTGAGAGCCCTTCACAGTTTATCATGTGAAATGGGCTCCATCCTGCCTTTTCATGCTTGAGAATATGCCTAGATTACTGCTCATGTACATCCAGAGAGGTTCAGGGTTTAGCATAGGAAGCAATCTTCAGGCACTAATCAGAAATTATGTGTCCTTAGAATAAATGAAGCAATAATAGTAATAGGTGCTGCTTTTTTAAGATTCTACAGCCTAAAAGAGATTCTTAATAGTAAAATTATCTTCCCAATAGCAAATGTACATTACTGACATGAGTCTGATTTGTCAGATGACAGCATCAGTGCATAAGATCAAAGAATCTGCTCAAGGTAAACAGCTCAGGAGCCTTCTCCATCTCTAAACTTTTTTTTTTTTTGGCTGGGGCCGGGTTTGAACCCACCACCTCCAGTATATGGGGCCAGCACCCTACTCCTTTGAGCCACAGGCGCCAGCCGCCCTTACTCTAAACTTTTTCCACAACAAATGCAATTTATATATTTTTAGCAGGGATGTCCTTTGAGCAAATGGAGCCTAGCAAAGCCCATTAGTTAAAATATATTTAAAAGGCAGCCTATTCTGAGAGCAGTTAGAGTGAGGGACTCAGTGTCCAGCCAGTCCTCTCCTCTGTCTCTGTCCCAGCTTAGTGGCCTGGCTCAAGGATGGCCTATGAACTCCTGGAGCTCTGCTACCTGTCAAGAGATATTTATGGGGTGTTCTTATCCTGTAAATATGGCTCCATTCAACTTTGACTTAACTTACAATGAACGCTTCAGCTAAGCCTTCTGGATTACCATAAGAGGAGGAAGAAAATCGTTTACTTGGCTGTTTTGCATCAGTTAAATGGAAAAGCAATGGTGAATAAGCCACAAATGGTGAGCAGCGAGCAGCTGCATCCCCCACGATCTACTTCTAAAGGACACTGTCCCTGAGCTTCCAGGCCACCTTCCAGGCCCTTTCAGAAGGGGCAGAAATCGGGTTGCTTTACAACACACTGAGAGCAACCAGAAACACAATCTTGGGAGGCTAAACTTTTTAAGCTGTGTTCCTGTTCAATGAGAATAAAGTTCTATTTATACAGTGAATGATCAATACATGTTGGGCTTGATAAAGGAGGCCTTTCCTTTTGTTGTCTACTAGAGGTCAAGGAAAGGCAGCCAGGATGGGATGAGGCATACACAGGCTTTAAAAATACATAAGACAAAAGGGTGGATGCCATCCAAACATTTCATTTACCATTAAGCAACTCAAGAACTAATTGTGCCTGAGATAAAAATTGCACAAAAGCATACCCAAGACAATATTTTTCTTAGCTTCAAGAAAGCCATCATTATTTAACAGTTATAAATACATCTCTCTTTCTTGTAGCAGATAGTCCTATGATGTATACGTGAGGGAGAATGAACCATTAGCTGAATTTTGGCAGACAGAACATGTAGTTCATCTTCTTTTCTTCAAAGGAATAATTATGCCTGGTTTCAAATAGCAATTTTAAGATTACTTGAAACTCTTCTCTTAAAAAAAAAACCTTGGGAGTCATTTTATTTTTTAAAAAAATCTGAGAAATGGCAGATAATGTCATAATCACAATATTATTTTTCTGTCTAGAAACAACTAAAAACACCCATTTACCCCATCTAGTCTGATAAGCATGAAGACTTTCATGAAGATTTACAAAGAAAAGATACTATCAGTCATCTACCAGCTTTACCTCCAAAACATCATTCTGCCCTATCCACTCTTTTTTATTCCCACTGCCATTACTTTAAGCCAGGCCTTCTCCTTTTCTTACATGGATGAGAGAAGCAGCCTCCTAAAATTCACTGCCTTCCAAAATTCACTGCCCCACCCCGCCATCAATTTTTTCCCTGTTGAAACCATATGTCCTTTAATAATTCAAATTTCATGTCATGTCAATTTCACATCATCTGAATTTCATTTTCAACTAAGAGCTCATCAAGAGCTAACTATTCGATTCTTAAAATTTGAAGATACTGGCCTGGGGAAAGAGTTCATGAAGAAGACTTCTGTGGCAATTGCAACAACAACAAAATTAAACAAATGGGACTTAATTAAACTGAAAAGCTTCTGTACAGCTAAGGAGACAACAACCAAAGCAAATAGACATACTTCAGAATGGGAAAAGATACTTGCACATTATGAATTGGACAAAAGCTTTATAACTAGGACCTACAGAGAACTAAAATGAATCAACCAAAAAAGAGCCAACAATCCCCTATTTCACTAGACAAGAGACATGAATAGAACCTTCGCTAAAGAAGACAGATGAATGGCTAGCAAACATATGAAAAAATGCTCACCCTCCCTAATCATCAGAAAAATGCAAATCAAAACCACCCTGAGATATCACCTAACCCCAGTGAGAATGGTCCACATCACAAAGTCTCAAAGCTGCAGATGCTGGCGTGGATATGGAGAGAAAGGAATACTTTTACACTGCTGGTGGGACTGCAAACTAAAACAACCTTTTTGGAAAGAAGTGTAGAGAATCCTCAAAGAACTCAAATGAGACCTTCCATGTGATCCTATAATCCCATTACCAGGCATCTACCCAGAAGGAAAAAAAACAATCATTTTATCATAAGGACATATGCACTAGACTGTTTACAATTTACAATCACCAAAATGTGGAAACAATCTAAAAGCCCACCTACCCAGGAATGGATTAACAAGCTGTGGTATATGTATACCCTGGAATACTATTCAGCCACTAAAAAAAAGATGGAGACTTTACATCTTTTGTATTAACTTGGATGGAGCTGGAACACATTCTTCTTAGTAAAACATCACAAGAATGGAGAAGCAAGAATCCAATGTACTGTATTCTAATACGAAGCCAGTAGATGATCTAATACAAGGTGGGGGATAGGGGAATGAGGGAGCGGGGAGAGAGGAAGAGGGAGAGGGAAGGGAGGTCATGGTATATGGCACACATCTTGAGGGTAGAACACAATTATAAGAGGGACTTTACCTAACAAATGCAATCATTGTAACCTAATTCTTTGTACCCTCAATGAATCCCAAACAATTAAAAAAAAACAAACAAAAACCATGATGTGTCAGCACCTCTCTGATCAGGCCTCATTCCCACCACTTAGTATTCTGACTGCCTGGGCTGTACACATCTCGCTCACTGCTCTCCTGCCATGTTAGTCCAACTTTGGCTCCTCCAATATGGCCAAGCTTCCTCCCGGGGCAGCCCCATGGCTGTCTCTTAAAACAAGTCACATGCACTGCCTCTTCACACTCAATAAATTTAATTCCTACTCATCCTTCAGATCTTAGGGTACATCCATAAGGAATTCTTCCTTATGATCCAGCATTCACTCTTACAATTAAAAATCTAGTTGTATAATTCATTGTTTAATACTTACCTCTCCTACTTGACTTTAAACTCTATGATGACAGAAAAATTTTGGTTCTATTCACCATTCTATTCTCATCACTAGCCCAGGGCTTAGCATAACAGTAAAGATCTAATTGATATTGCACATAATTAAAGCTAGGAAAAATAGCATGGTAGGAAGCAGAATTGTGCTCCACATACAGTGAGAACCAATGTCACCACTGGAAACTCACCATACCGATGGGTTCACAGTTTTTTCAAAATTAAGAAAAACTTTTTAAAAATCTCCTTTCCATGTTTCCTTAGCTTATGCTTATAGGAAGAAACCTCTGATAATGTTACCTAACAGAATTTTTAAATACTTTTTTTTTGCAATTCCACATGAAATGCCCCTTGCCTTTTGTTGCAGCTCTGTGAATCCCTTCTTGAGGACCTCCATAAAACCCATGGAGTTCAGCCTTCTCATGACTAGCAGGTTAATGTACTGACACACCTCAGCCTACAGAAATACTTCTGATCTTAGGCATAGCTCTAATCATAATGATCCAGGAACCTCACTCAACACATAAGATACTATTATCAAAGGATGCAAATAAATGAGAATTTCATTTGTAAGAGCTTAGTCCACTAGTTCCCCTTTAGCCATAATTTTGCTTTTCAAGGTTTCAGTTACTGATGGTAATCTATAGTCCCAAAACAGTAAATGAAAAATTCCAGAAATAACAATTCATAAGTTTTGAATAGTGTGATGAATTCTCACTCCATCCCACACTAACTGTCTTAGAATGAGGATCCTCCCTTTATCTAGTCCACTTTGCAAGCAATGCCTGCCAGCTAATCACTGAGTAGCCATCTCAGTTGTCAGAATGACTGTACATATTCACAGTGCTTGTGTTCAAGTAACCCTTATTTTACCTCGTAATGGCCTCAAAGTGGAAAAGTGGAAGGGCAGTGATGCTGATCATTTGGATATGCCAAAGAAAATCCATAAAGTTCTTCCTCTACGTGAAAAGGTAAAAGTTCTCATCTTAACAACAACAACAACAAATCATATGTTGAGTTGCTAAAATCTATGATAAGAACCAAATCTTCACCCAACAAAATTGGCAAGAAGTAAAAGAGTTCATGCTAGTTTTATTTTCATACCTCAAACTGCAGAAGTTATGGCCACAATGCATAAGTCCTTGCTTGGGATGGAAAAGTCATTATATTTGTGGAGGGAAAACACGAACAGAAAAAGTGATCTAACTGAGAGCAACGTGTTGCACCAGAAAGCATTGAGCCTATGCGAAGACTTCAGAAAACAAGTGACACCATTTACTAGGAAAAATAGCACAGATTTCAAAATTTAGAGGGTTGACAGCAACCTAACAATAGCACCATAAGACTCCGTTTCAATGACTACATCATTCACCTAACTTCACTTCATTACACAGACATTGTATCATCTCACATCAACACAAGAAACAGGGTGAGTTCAGTACAATAAGGTATTTTGATGGACAGCATATTAACATAACTTTTATTATAGTATATTGCTGTAATTGTTCTATTTCAATTAGTAGTTATTGTTGTTAATCTCTTATTGTGCCTAATTTATAACTTAAACATTATCAAAGTTATGAATGTATAGAAAAAAAACATAGTACATACAGAGTTTGGTACTATCTGCCCCTTCAGGCATCCACTGGAGGTCTTAGAATACACATATACCCTCCTTTAATAAGGAAGACTACTGTACCAACAAAACTAAAAAGTGGCAGGAGATGGAATTATCATGGTGGTCACAGGTTCATCATAGTAACCACAACAGCAAAGCACCAAATAGTATACTGAACATTTTATAGCAATCAGGTCATGTAGTCCTCAAAGCAGCCCTACAGAGTAGATTAAGCTTAGTAAGAATTACCCGGTGCCTTAAATTCCCTGGATATCTTTAGGACAATTGGCAGAAGGAATGAAAAAAGAGTGAATGTAATTTTCTTTTTAAAGATCATTGACATGATTACATTCTCCAACATCGAGGAAAACATCTAGGAAGGGAAGAGCATGGAGAGGTGTGTGGTTTGAGGCTGTTCACGTGGACCACTCCTTCCTGAAGAGTAAACACCAAAAGCTGAGGGCAACCCCTGCAGCAGGGTGAAATCTGTCAGGATGCAGGCTCCCAGCTAAAACCTGGAAGATTCTGCAGAAGCTGTCTCTATGTTTACACTCTAGCGGGGTTTTGCATGAGATTATTTTTCCCAAGATATGGGATTTTGTTCAGAAACTTGGTACACACCTTCATGTGTACTTGGGTGATAGGAGAAACATGTGAGTAAGAAGTATATTTTATTTAAAATGTACTTCTAAATTTTAAATAAAAGGCACTTCATTTTATTTTTAAAAAAAGATTTATTGGGTGAAGACTGTGGGTAGACATTTTGAAAAATATGGATCTATATGATTGTTTCCTTCCTCCCTTGCCCCTTTCAAATGTGTCATCTGTGGGCCATGTTCATGTTCTCAGAAAAGAAATATAATGAGGCAAGAAATAAACATCATCCAACAAGCCTCTGGCTGTTGTGCAGCTGGCAGCCTAGTTTTGTTTAGGTAGGTTTTGTTGGGTATTTCTGCCACATACCTCCTGACTGATTAATTAATTAACTATTTAAAAGCTTCCTCTCTGCTCTGCCCTTCTCCTCCTCTCCCAGAGCAAAACTGATAAGACCAGAGAAGTAAGGTCTCATGAGAGGCCCTGTACTTTGCTTCCCCAGAAAGTAAATAGCTGCCTGGGGAGTCCAGGCAGAGCATGCCAAGGCCACTGGGCACCTCCTGGGACCCAAGGGCTCCAGATAGTGAGAAAGTACCATAAAGACTAACTGCAGCACAGAAGTTCTGGAAGAGACACGAGCCAGCCTATCAAGAATAATGGCCCTCCATGCAAGGACCTGTGCGAATTGTCAGCTGAAGAAGGATTGACTTCCAAGAGAAAAAAATCAGCAACCCTTGTGGTAAAAGGGCTCAAAATAAATAATGCAACTAAGTTTTAAAAAGCAAAGGAAATTACATTTCTTGCACACCTAAATTTTTTAGCTATGAGGGGTACCCACAAAAATAAACATCCCACATAATAATAGTGAAAGGGAATCAGAGAAGTACTGCAATGATAAATACATCCCCCACCAGCCTGGGGCTGACAGCCACCCAGGACATGCAAGGCTTTGCTCGATAGTGCACTGAGAAAATCTATCCTCATTACCCTTTGCTAGTTGGGTGACATACAGCAGTGGCCTACAACCTGTGTGAACTCTTTTTAGCCCCTGCATGATTAGAATTTCCCAGAGTGCTTTGTGGGAAGGCAGCTTACAAAGAAAGTGAATTGAAGAAACATTGTTTCAACTGTGAGAGGATTCTACATTCACATAATGAAAATAATAATTATGATAAGGTAGCATTAATCACTTGTTAGATTTAATGTTAGCTCACAGATTTTCGAGAAGAAAACGCTGAGTTTTGGAAGTTCCTAGGGACAAGGGAGTCTGTCCCCTGCCATTTCTCAATTGATCATCTCATCCAGTTCCAACCAAAGATAACCTATCACTCAAAATTTACAAAATACTTTCAGGAGAACACCTGCACCCTTCCAGATCAGTAAGAGTAAGGAGGGTCTCTGTTGTAAAATAAACTTGGAAACAATGCAGGGTTAAACAAAATTCAAAGATTTTGTTTTTGGAGGACTCTTCTAGGCTTTTAATGCACATTTTGATCCTCAAGAATTGATCCCAACTGTGCAAAGGTTCACAAACCTCTTTCCCGATGTAACCCTTTTACTGGAGGAAAAACAAAGAACAACACAATACTTTCCTTCCAGGGTGCTTTCCTGTTGTTAGATGAGGCAGTTGATCTTTTTACTAACCTCAATAATTACAGATAACATAAAATGAAAACATTTTTATAATATTAATTTTAGTGTCCACATCTCGTAAGTTTAAGTTCACTTACATCCTTCACATGAAATTAATGCACAAAACCACAAAATAATGAACACAGAAAAAGTCTGAGATCTCTGCCACGTGTTCACAAAGAAGAATGGATATAAAATGCCCAGCAAGAGATCACTAGGCTTCTTAGGTGTTAGTAGAGGGATTTTCAAAGCCCTGAGGCTTTGAAAATATATAAATGTATATTATACAGGGTGCCCATTAAGTTCATGTGTAATTTAAAATAGTGTCCATTTAAAATAGCACACGAACTTTATATATAGATAAACACCCTATGTGTGTGTGTATATATATATAATATATATAAATCCATATTATTAATACATTACATACAATTAAGCCAATTGTCTTATATTTTTATATATTATTATTTTATATAGAAATATATGCACAGTATATGTTAAACATTATATAACCACGTTATATACTATATACATATATGTACACATTTGTGTGTGTAGTTGCATACATATTTACATATGTTGCCAATCAGTTCTGTTTCAGTATAGCATAGTATTCCATCTTAGCAATATGCATTACTTCAAGGACAAAAAAAATTTATCTGCATCTCCTTTCCCATACCATCATCAACAACCTCAAGAAGTCTTCTTTCTCTCTTCTATACAACAGATGGACAACTATCCTCCCTAGTTAAAACACTGTGTTTGCCAGTATAAACAGGAAAGTACTGATGTCGATCATTTAAGGAATTTTAGTTCTTTCTCCACACAGAGACTACAAAAAAACTGGTGAAACACAGGAAGACATTTCTGAACCATCCATAAAAAGATTAATTTAAATCCATTGCCATTTTAGAGTAGTGGTACTCTGTTATATTATTGTTCTCCAAAAGTCAATATTTAAACCATGGCCTAGATATAGAAATTTAATGTTGACCATAACATTCTACTCCCTGGGCACCAACGTACTGTAATTTTCTATTAGAACTCTTTATTCCCCTTGTGATTTCAGAGAATTAGTCTGAGTACCTTATAATTCCTATCCCAATGAAATATTGACAAAGATCCTATCACACTTTCTAACCTACATTAAGATTTATTTGAGGTTTTCTTTAATTGTATTCAAAACAGATGTACTCCTGGCAAGAGTCCCTCTCCTTCACTTTTTCCTGGCTGCCCATGTAAAAAACCAGGGAGTATGCTAAGTGGCCCATCTCCTGGGGCCCAGGAAGAAGTAATGCCACTTCTTGGACTGTTCACCTAAAGGAAGAGAAGAACCACAGTAAGCTCCCACATTCAGTCCGTGAGGGCTGGCCATCCCACACCTCCTGTACAGCCTTTCCTTTGGAACACATTTGCATGCATTGTCCAGCCCTTGTAGTTCTCAGTGAAGAGTTCCTTTGAGAATCAAACACTTCACTATTCCTCTGTGACCTGCTTCTTCCTTGACACAATTACAATAAGCAATGAAAGCAGAACATCACTCACAGTGCTGCCAAACCTTTAGCTCAAGTATAGGGGTGATGATTATAGATGTGCACATTTGTCAGTGATCTGAAAGCCTGGCCTGAGTAGGCAGCAGGGAAGGAGCAGAGTTCAATAGAAGCAGTTAGCTACAAGCAGAAAACCAGCACCTCTGACTAGCTGAGTATGGTCTATGGACAGAAACACAATAGAGTCCACAGGCTCTGATCACAGTGTCTGATGTATTAGCTTTAAATGCTTACATTCATTTGTTCTTCCAAATATCTAAAGCAAAGAATCGATGGCAGAAAATACTTTTACACTGGAGAAAGCAAGTTTTGGAAAGTACTTTAGAGCTATATAGGCTTTCGTCCAAATCTTGATTTTGCCATTCAGCACTCTGTGACCTTGAATGAGACATTTTTTGCCTTGATCTTCAATCATTTCAACCTATAGGCTTGTGAGGACAAGAGATAACACATGGAAAGCTCTTCACACAGTATCTGGCACACAGATAAACCTTAACGAAGAACAGATCCATGTGAAGGAACTGTCCTTTACCAGGCTCTTGATCTATATAAGCATTTCTCCAATTTGGTACTTTTAATGTTGGAGCCAGATAATTCTTTGTTTTGAAGAGCTGTCTCATGCATTGCAAGATGCTTATCAGCAACTTTGGCCTCATGGCAATAACACAAACCCCCTCCCCAGTCATGACAATCAAAAATGTCTCTGGTTATTGCCAAGGGGCTGCTGGGGAGCAAAAATCACCACGGTTGAGAACACATTTAATCCTAACCAAAATCCTAGGAGGTGAATGACTTTTCCTTTCTACCAAGAAGCATTACCTAAGATCCCAGCAGTAATAAGGAAGAGAACCAGGACAGTGGATCAAAGTCTCAAACCCTATCCCTGTGTTCAACAACTTTAGAATGGATATTTTAAAGAATAAGAGAAGTGCCACTGATGTGTATTTGGCATGCCAGGTTTAACTTCTGGCTGCACAGAAGTAATGTGTATGTGATTGTGTATATAAACAAAGTAATGTGTATATAAATATGTTTCCCCGGTTCTCCATTTTTTTTAATCTTCAAATCAACACATTTTCAGAACAATCCTTCTTTGTTCATTTTAGTATTACTTCATAAAAGTCCACTTTAGCTAACTTCTTCCCTTGTCTAGAAATATTCTCTAGACTTTGGAATCAGTCAGTCTGTATTTGAACTGCAGTTACTCTACTTTCTAGATGGGTGTCCCTGGGCACACAGCTTACTTTACCTTTATGTCCCACAGAGGAGCAAAGTAGAGTCTGCCAGCTTCACAATGGTGTTGACAGCCAGCTGTCCACTGCAGCCTGCTCTGCAGAGCAGGAGTAAACCCTGCCTCCTTAACCTTTTCCTGAAGGGACATTGCCAGAGGCAATAAGATTCTTTCCCTTCCATTAAAAGTATCCTGCCAATCCAAATCCTTAAAATAATCAATCTCATCTTATCTACCAAAACGCACTTGAAAAATAATACAACTTCCCCAACATTTTAATACATATTAAACATAATTCAACTGCCCTGTCTAGTCTTAGACCAAGGGACCTTGGGAAAAGATGCAGCAATGATTCCTGTTAGTGGTCAAGGGCAGTGGTGGCTTTCATCTAAGGACCAGGGTCATTAGCAATGTGGATTTTCCATGACAGGGCAGAGGAGACCTGCTACCCAGCACAGAGAAGTGATTATTTTTCATCAGACAGGTATGAACATGACCATTTAGCATTCAGCCCCTTCTGTGTAGTTATTTTGAATGAGGAGGTTTTAACAAGATGCTTAAAAATCTCTTAGAGAAAATGTCAAATATGTCAATCACATTTCACTCCTAGAACTTCAAAAACCAGAAACAGTCTTGTAAAAGGACATTTTAAAGGATATACAGACCCCTAAGTTCCAAAATGATAACTACTATACAGGGCCCAATGTGCACTGTGAAATGAAATAACTACAGATTAGCATTCTATCTTGTGTTAAAATTTTATAAGGAAAATTATCACCATTTTCTTCATCGTCCTGTTGATTCTACAAAGGAAGAGCCTAACAGAATATTTTTATTTTTTTAAACATTAAATGAGACAATAATAATAATACATAAATAAGAAGTTTGGCAATATTCTCTTTATAGTTGATATGACCTATAAAGAAGTCAAAAGATAGTATACGGAATTAACTTTAGGACCAATAAGAAGGATGCTTTAAGTCAGTGATGATGACTTTAAGCATCCTTCTTACTGGTCTTAAAGTTAATTCCGTATACTGTCTTTTCAATGCCCTTTTGCACATCCCCTGTGAGACATGCAGCAAGTACACACTACTCTGTTTATTCCACTTTGTCACACAATCGGAAACACGTGGAAAAAAATCTTAAGATGTGACTTGTTACTGCAGAAAGTACTTTAGCCAGATAAATCTACATTTATCTTTTAAGAGATGAGGACAGAGAGAAGAAAAGCAGAACTGTGATTTTTTTTTCTCCCCAGGTCAAGACCCATTCGGAACTAAAACCAAGATCTTTTCTTAGGCACAGAAGTGTGAAAAATAAAAAACAGACTATATTTACATTAAGAAGAAACTGGATTCATAAAGGTCTACCCTTTCTAAGCAAAAGTACAGTGTTCACAATATGCCCTAATTCTCTCTTTCTATGTGTGTGTGTGTGTGTGTGTGTGTGCACACGTATATGAAAATATATATACACACACAGACACATATATATAATCAGTTCAAAAACATTATCTTCATTTTTATATGGCTCTTCACTAGCTTAGGAATCGTATGTCTGCTTATATTTAGATCATTTAAATAGTATGTGTATATACATAAAATATTCAGAGTTGGAACAGTACTCATCTATGTAAAATATTCAATCAGTATTAAGTGCTATAAATAGTGCTCACTTAATTGAATTAAGTGTATAATTGAATTATACACTTAATTCAATTCAGTATTAAGTAACTACTCTGTACAAAACATACATGTCAGAATTATATCAGAAATTCCAGAAATAGATATTTAAGATGCCATCTCTGTCTCAGATAACTTAGAATCCCCTAGGAAAACAAGACTTAGTCAAAATACTATTAATACAAAGAATTATGAAGTGGTTAAACCAACTGACATACAAAGGCTTTAGAAACACTGAGTCAGAAAAACACTGAATCAGAAAACTGGATGTTTCTTAGACAGCAGAGTTTGTTAACTATACTTTCTTTGCAGGGAAAGAAAAGAGAATAGAGGTGATGTGAGCGATGTTTGAGAAGTAAAGGAATTCATATCAAGTGGTCTTGACTTTCTAAATAAAATGGGAAATAAGCAGACTTGTTCAGCCTAGCTACTGTGAGGACAGACACGGGAATCCAGTACTGATAAGTAACCATCTCTCTACACTTAATGCCTCATACTACATGATGCAAATATTTAAAGGTCACCCTACATCTGCAATAGAGATACTCTCTCAGTGATATTCCCCTACTTGGCTGGGTCCCTTTGGAAAAAGAATGCACATGCCATTCTTATTTAAAGCTTACAAAATAATGTTCTTTTGTAGGTATTATACAGAAATAGAGGTATTTGAAAACAACCTCGTTTGAGCAAAAATCTACTTGCAACAGGTATTTTTTTTGTATTTCTGAAAATCCTGTTTATAAAGTTACAATAGGTTTTTCAAGGATAACTGGTCTTTGGCAATATGAGTAATGACAATATATTTCCCTCATTTGCAAATAGTTATTCATAAATTTGATAGTATAACTGAGGAGAAATGAGTATTTCTCTTAAAAAATTTGCATGTATTATATTTGCCGTGTTGGTGACATAAAACAAGGATAAAATAAAAAGATTATACATACTGACATTTCATTAAAAGCTCTG
This sequence comes from Perodicticus potto, assembly GCA_963574655.1. Classification (NCBI taxonomy): domain Eukaryota; kingdom Metazoa; phylum Chordata; class Mammalia; order Primates; family Lorisidae; genus Perodicticus; species Perodicticus potto. The sequence continues at coordinate 54,871 of CAUYRH010014556.1, forward strand.
TAGACATTTGTATATGGCTATTAAGCAGGAAGCATGAAGAAACAAATTACCTTTCAAAGAAGGAAAATACTTCTTCAAAGAAGTGTAAAATACTTCTATGGAACATTTTGATATGAATAGTGAATATTTTATGCAAATTAGTGAAAATAACTAAAAATCACAACATTCCTGATAATATCTCAAAAATACTAATATTCCATATGAAAAACTTGATTCACTTAATCTTTTTTTAAAGCACCTAGTCATTTGTTCTAAGTGTTTGCACATTTTGAATATATGGAAGCACATTTTATATACTTTAGAGTATTGCTGATGTAGTAGGTAGTATATCATCAAACTACAGCTGCAGCAATTCTAAGGTCAAAGCTATTGCTTTTGGATTTGATACATTTTGTACATGATTTATGGATTAATTTTATGGAAAATATGTAAGCTATATGTCCCAAAAAGCATTTTATGGTATTATAACAATAAAATATTATAGTTATGGGATGCCCTTCATCTAGGCATATCAAAGCTCTTTCCTGACATTAGTTAATCCTTGTAATACCCCTCGGAGGAGAGAAAGTATTGCCTGCACTACATTTTGTAGATCATAAGAGCACTGGGGATTTTCACAAGTCTATCTGGGCTTAGAGCTACTACAAATCATCAGGGCACTTATTCACTCACCCTAACTATTACCACATAGGAGGCCTAGACAAAGTGGGGATAGAATGGAATGAGAAAACAGAAGCACTGTCCATACCCTCTCCCTTGGAACTGTGTAAAGTGCAAGATGCTCTCATTTATGACAAACAAAATAATGTTGTAATGTATCTTTTATCTAGAACCTCACCCTAGCCACCTGGGAACAGACTTCTCTACAATGTCTTCTACTATCAAAAAATTAGCCTCCACATAACAAAAATGCATCACAAATAGGAGAGCTCCTTGTGCCACAGAAATCTATAGCTATTAGAAGTAGGCACATCCACAGCCAAGATAAGACAGACAGCCTAAAGACAAGAAGTGAGACTCACACGCACCTCCAAAAAAGCCAAACAAAAGGGCTCAAAGTGGCCAGCAGTTTGACCAAATAGCAGGAAGAAGGACTAAGAGTACTGGAGCTCCTTCTTCCTTGAGTATGTTGCAGTAGGTTGTCTGCAAGAAAGAGCTCCAAACATTTACCCTCCCTATGTCAAAACTCTTCACAATGTGCCTTCGCAGGAGTTCCATCAAGACAGCACTCTGGGAGGCCACAGCATGTGGAATGCCTGAGCTCAAAGTTTGAGACCAACCTGAGCAAGAGCAAGACCCCATCTCTACTGAAAACAGAAAAACTGCCTGGGTGTCGTAAGGGGCACCTGTAGTCCCAGCTACTAAGGAGGCTGAGGCAAGATGACCGCTTGAGCCCAAGAGACTGAGGTGGCTGTGAGCTATGGTGCCATAGCACTCTACCAAGGGTGACAGAGTGAGTTGAGACTCTGTCTTAAAAAAAATATACCTAGAATCTACTTCTCCATCCCCTAAAATGGGGCTAACAACCTCTTCACTTACTTAGGCTGAAAGAATGCAGTACAAATGTCCTGTCAAGTTTGAGAGGAGTTTCAAGAGAGCCATGCCCTCTTGCTCACTGTGCTAGAAGCTTGTGGCTGCTGTCTGCTGAGGGAGGAGAGAATACATGGAGCAGACTTGAGTCCCACAAGTTACAATCATCTTAGAACAGCACCTTGTGTACAGACCCTCTCACTAACCGGAGTTGTGAGAGCAAGTTCCGCCCAGCTACCTAGCTGACATGTAAACATATATAGAGTAATGAAATTTTATTGTTTTAGGCCACTGAGTTTTGAGGCTATTTGTTACCAAGTGATAACTAATTAAATTTCAGCAAATATTAACTTGAGGGTTTTTTTCATTTTTCTGTTTAATAAGGCAGAGAACCATGCAGATATTTTAGAATTACTTCCATATGAAGTGTCCATTAAAAGTATAGAAAGAAAAACAATCCCAATAGCTTTGAAAATCCCAGACATTCGGTGTAATTTATTGCAAGGGTGACATATAGTCTTATTTTAACAGACGTGAATGTCAGAATTATAAAAATAACTAGTTAGATGGCACTAGAAATATTATACAATATTTTTATGTATTGCCAGTGATCTATTAAAGGGCTCCAATATACATTTAAACTATAATCTGATTTTTGAAATCTACCCTCCCAAGCAATTTTTCAGAAATACATCATTTATGGAAGAAAATTTCAGGTCCATTATTATCAAGACTTGAGCCAACCAAGAAGGCCTGTCTAGAAGAACTTTTGTATTAATTATGAGAAAAAGCTAATTTTACTAAGTGTTCTAACACATTCTAAGGTAAACAAGAGGCTGACCTAAAACACTAAGTTACCCCTGGAGTGATGGAAGGTACCCCTAGAATGATGGTAAACACCTTCTGGAGATGCCTTTTCCTTTTTAGGGAAGGATTTGAGATGGATACAGAGCATTATGCATTAAGTCACCAGCTGGGAACCACTTATTCCCTCGTAGACTCAAAGTATACTTCCTGACCACCAGTATTGTGCCCGGCACAGTACTGGGTATAATAAGTATATTCAGAGGCAATTAAGACGGGGGAGAGTCCCTGTCTTTGAGGAGTGTAATCTGCTCAGGGAGACTCGTAAGTCCAAGTTAGGAACCTACATTCCAGGCAAAAGGTCTGAAGTTAAATATCAACACAAAATGGCAAATACATTCTTAACCTTATGCCCCAACTTTACCCTATTATCAGGGAGTTCCTGGAGTGCTGTATTAAGAAGGATTCTCAGATCCAACCCAAGGTCACTGAAAAGCACATAATTACTGGCCAGTGATGAAAGACACATGTAAGGGAATATGATGTGATACCAGGGATAATTTCAAAACAAATATATTCAAAATATAAATACATTTGTTATGCTTCGTTATGAACGTATTAAATGATCTCGTTCTACAGGCTAGATACTATGCTAGTCAACTAGGTTTGTGCTGGTGAACAAAAGTGACCTATCCTTGTTCTCATGGGGCTAAGAGTCTGGTTCTCTCCTTGTCAAAATGCCTCTGAGGAACATTTTATGACAAAATGCAAAGGCTCCACTAAAAATAAGCAACTACTCTCAACAAAGATTTGGTTACAATATGTCTATGTTTTTGGCTACTTTAAATTTCACTCTAGTTTTTCCAGGTATACAAGTTAATATAGTAACAGTAGTGACAAGAACTATAACCTAGCGATTATTGAATATAGTGCTTAAAATATATTATCACTAAGTTCTCACAACACACTGATCATCTCCTGTGGATAACAGAGACCTGGCACGGCTAAAGTATTTGTTCAAGATCACACAGCTTCTGATTTTTGGAGTGCGGATTTACACCCACTACTTTCTGACTCACAGCTCATACTCACCACTGACTTGTGTCTGAGATATTCTGGGCAAGCCTTATCTCAAATTCCATATCCTTAAAAATGAAGAGCTCCAAAGGAACCATCCTTACACCTATTTGTATGTTTTCCTAAGTGCTTCAGTGAGTTGTTATATCTTTCTCTAAGCATGTTGCACGTGCCTTTCCTGGAGTATTTATTATAGTCTGTATGAAACATAGACAATTTTTGTATTATCTACATAAACACATTCATGTACTCATGCATGCATACACAGGTGCACACACACACATTACTTTGATACATGTGACACACTAGAAAACCCTTGAGAACAGGAGCTGTTTCTCATATACCAGCATATGCCCCATGAGGTGTAACACAATCTTAAACAGAGAAAATATATGATCAATATGAGTTGAAGACTTATGGTATGACTTATATTAAGACATGCCTCTTCCCATCTTAGCTACTACAATCTCGCCCAACCAGCAACAAGCTACTCAAAGTTATAACAAAGTGATTATTTCCAAAATTGTACTCCACAGAACAACAGTCCTATAAGATGCTCTATACAAACAGGGTGCCATGATCAAATAGCTCTGGAAATCACAACATAGTGATATACCTCCTCTCTTGAGATAAAAAAATGCATGTTAGCATATTGAAGGCTGTTTGAATACTGACCAGTAATTTGAGGGACTCTTGGATCCCTTAACACAGAGGAACACTCACTGGGAAGGGTGGGGAGGGTGAACACAAATGCTTCTCGAGGAAGCGTGATCTAGAAAAATGATACATATCAGGAGAGTCAACTTTTATAGTTACACTAGGCAAGGAAAATTAATTCTTTCTTAATATTTCGTTTCAGGCTATCCTCAGGAGATGTAGATTTTGCTATGTTATGACAAGTGTGTTTGCATATCTTTGAACATATTTAAAATAGAATATTAATTCCTAGTGATTTTTAAAATGTGAAAACGGGCAACAATCTGAATGTACAACAACAGGGTGATGATTGTATCTGTACTTAAAATGGGTTATCTTCTTCTGTACTTCTCTCCAATCCTGGTCTTTTATCTCCCAAATCCATAACTATACAGGGGGTGTCTGGACAGCTGGTTACCAAATTTTTCTCCCAGCCTCTAAGCTGCAATTGGGATGACTTGCTGTTCTCTCATGCCTCCCTAATCAT
>CAUYRH010014558.1:0-13707 GCA_963574655.1 Perodicticus potto
CAATTGAAGCAGTATCAAAAATACACTACTGGGACCTGATCGAACTAAAAACTTCTGCACTGCTAAGAACACAGTAAGTATAGCAAGCAGACAGCCCTCAGAATGGGAGAAAATACTTGCAGGTTATGCCTCCAAAAAAGGTTTAATAACCAGAATACACAGAGAAATCAAATGTATTAGCAACAAAAGGACAAGTGATCCCATCTCAGGGTGGGCAAGGGACCTGAAGAGAAACTTCTCTGAAGAAGACAGGTGCACAGCCTACAGACACATGAAAAAATACTCACCATCCTTAATCATCAGAGAAATGCAAATCAAAACAACTTTGAGATATCATCTAACTCCAGTAAGACTAGCCCACATAACAAAATCCCAAAACCAGAGATGCTGGCGTGGATGAGGAGAAAAGGGAACACTTCTACATTGACGGTGGGAATGCACACTAATACATTCCTTTTGGAAGTATGCTTGGAGAATACTTAAAGATCTAAAAATAGACCTGCCATTCAATCCTATAATTCCTTTACTAGGTATATATCCAGAAGACCAAAAATCACATCATAACAAAGATATTTGTACCCAAATTTTTATTGCAGCCCAGTTTATAATTGCTAAGTTGTGGAAGAAGCCCAAGTGCCCATCGACCCATGAATGGATTAATAAATTGTGGTACATGTACACCAGGTAATATTATACAGCCTTAAAGAAAGATGGAGACTTTACCTCTTTCAAGTTTACAAGGATGGAGCTGGAACATATTCTTCTTAGGAAAGTATCTCAAGAATGGAAGAAAAAGTATCCACTGTACTCAGCCCTACTATGAAGCTAATTTATAGCTTTCATATGAAAGTTAAAACCCAATTATAGCACAAGAATATGGGGAAAAGGGCAAGGGAGGGGTGGGGAGGGAAGAGGATGAGTAGAGGGAGGGTAATTGGTGGGATCACACCTATGGTGCATCTTAGAATGTTACAGGTGAAACTTACTAAATGCAGAATACAAATGTCTTCATATAGTGATTAGGAAAATGCCATGAAGGCTATGTTAAACAGTTTGATGAAAATATTTCAGATTGTATATGAAGTCAGCACATTGTGCCCCATGATTGCACTAATGTACACAGCTATGATTTAATAAAAATTAAAAAAAAAGAAAATGATTGCAGATGATGGGCAAAATGGAACAGAGACAGGAGAAGTGGATCAGAGAAAAGCTGGTACATATTCAGACTCCAAGAACAATACTGAGAAACCTAAAATCTGTTTCAAAGTATGACAGCCTGAAGCCTGACTTTTTCAAACAGAGAAACTGTCTTGTCAGAGGAGCTTCACCCCTCCCCCAGAACAACTTGGTCAGGGATCACTGAGCACTGAGAGACCAGGCTCATGGTAGGCAGCAGGTGGACTGCCCTCTCAGGGAGAGTGAGTGCATTTGGGGAGCTATCCAGGGAATGCAGAACACACTGGAGACAGGGCAGCCACCTAAACCTCATTAAGAGAGAAAAAGGCTCTCAGGAAGATACGGGGGAAAATATCTCTTTTCTTCTGACACTTTGGTATTGGCAGCAGCACCAGTTTAGCTGCCCACAAGTCTTCCTGGGGGGTTTAATTGCTGAAATTTGTGTGCGTGGTCTGAGCGGAGTCTGTTTTGACATCCCTCTTCTGAAATGTGTTCCCGGTCCTATGTTCTGTTTGTACTAAGAACATAAATTAGAGTAGTAAGAGGTAAATCAGTCTAAATAAGGTAGTTAAAAAAATAGTTTGGTTAGAAAATGCAAGCCCAGCAAGAACCATAATGTAAGGGTTTAGCCTTCCCCTGTTAGACTGATGATTAAAACAGTGATGTGTGTAATAAAAACGGAGCTAGCATGGAGCTAGGGGCTTTCTCCTGGTCCTCGTGCTTGGTGGTAGAAAGTCCCCTGACCAGCTTCTTTAGAAACTTTCTTCTTGTGTCTATATTTTTCCCTCATCTTCTCATCCCTCCAGTCACTAGGAAAGAACTCACGGTGTAGTTTGGGGCTGGTCCTCAACAGTCCCCAGACTTTTGCTACTGCCCTCGACATCCCATTCCTTATGCATCTTCCCAGATGGCCTTGTTTCATATTTCCCACACATGTAATTCATGACTCACAATGTTTTACTTTATCATAGTCAATAACACAGCAAGCAGATAAGTACAATGTAAAAAACAATGAGAAGTGCAAGGTTAAGCATTATGAGAATTTGCAGTGATTATGCATTTCTTCATAATCATTGACTAACATTATTTCATAAAGGACAAGGGAATTTGTTCTCCCACATCAGGTAATGGCCATTCTGACTAGGGCAAGGTGGTATTTCATGATGGTTTTAACTTGATGATTAGTGATGTTGAACACTTTTTCATATATTTTTTTGCCATTTGTATATATTCTTTTGAAAAATGGTCATGATTTCTCCTCACATTTTAGTGGGATTGTTTTTGTTTTCTTGCTGATGTGTTTGAGTTCTGTGTAAATTCTCGATATTAATCCTTTGTTAGGGATATAGTTGGCAAATATTTTTTCCCTTTCAGTAGGTTCTCTATTTGTTGATTATTTCATTTGCTGTCAGAAGCTTTTTATTTTAAGTACCATTTTTTTTATGGTTTTGTTTTATTTTCTCTTGAGATCTCAGTCATGAATTATTCACCTAAGCCAATTATTCACCTAAGTCCAGAGAATTTTTATGTTTTATTCTACAACTTTTATAATTCTTTGTCTTAAATTTAAGTATCTAATCCATCCATCCTGAGTTAATTTTTGTATATGATGAACGATAGGGATCCAGTTTCATTTATCTTCATGAGCCTATCCAATTTTCCTAGCACCATTTATTGAAGAGGGTGTTCTTTCCCTAGTGTATATTTTTGCCTGCTTTGTCAAACATCATTTGGTCCTAGGTTTTTGGCTTTACTTCTTGGCTCTCTGTTCTGTCCTATTGATCTGCATATCTACTTTTATAATAGTACCATCACCTCATAGTGTAAGTTACAGTCAGGCAATTGTCATTATGTTTATGTAAGTTATACTACAAGGGGATGGTTAAAATTGCCTCCACGTTTGTTCTTTTCATTTAGGATTGCCATGCTCTTTGGGGGTCTTTGTGCTCTTTGGGGGTTCCATGTGAATTTTAGAATTGTTTTTCTCTAAATCTGTGAAAAAATAATGTTGGTAGTTTAATAATGATTGCATTGAACCTGTAGATTACTGTGGCATTATGATCCTTTTCACAATATTTATTCTTCCCATCCACAACCATGGGAGGTTTTTCCAGTTGTTTATGTCATCTGTGATTTCTTTCATTACTGTTTTGTAGTTCTCTTTGTCAATATCTTTCACCTCCTTGTGAAAGTATATTTCTAGGTATTTATTTTATTTTATCTTTTTGGAGCTATAGTAAATGTGTGAATTCTTTGATTCTTGGCATGATCATTATTGGAATATAGCAGAGCTACTGATTTGTATACAGTGACTTTGTAACTTGAGGCTTTACTGAATTAACTTATCAAATCTAGGAGTCTTTGTGGGGGAAGCTTTAGGGTTTTCTAGGTATACAATCACATTATTGGCAAAGATAGTTTTACCTCCTCTTTCCCAAAGTGGAAGCCTAATACTTCTTTCTCTTGCCTAGTTCATCGGTTAGCAGTTCTAGGACTATGATGAATAGACATGGAGAAAGTGGGCTTTATTGTCTTAGTTCAGTTCTTAGGGAGAAAGCTTTTAGTTTGTGCCTATTCAGTATGAGGTTGGCTGTGGATTTGTCATATATGGTTTTTTATTATTTTGAAGCATGTTCGGTATCTAATTTGTTGCAGGTTTTTATTACGAAAGGATGATGGATTTTATTGAATAATTTTTCTGTTCCTATTTAAATGATCATATGATTTTTGTTTTTATTTTTGCTTTGATTTTATTTATGCAATGAATAAGATATAAAGGCTTGCATGTATTAAGCCATTTTTGCATAGCAGGGATGAAACCTACTTAATCATGATGAATTATCTTTTGATATACTATTGGACTCAGTATACTAGAATTTTGTTGAAGATTTTTACATGTATATTTACAAGTGACATTGACCTGAAGTTTTTTGTTGTGTCCTTTCCTGACTTTAGTATAAAGGTGATACTGGCTTCACAGAATGAGCTAGAGTGGAGTCGCTCCGTTTCAGCTTTTGAAAAAGTTTCTGCAGAATGGGTGTTCATTATTCTCTGAATGTATGGTAGAATTTGGCTGTGAATCTGTTTAGTTTCAGGCTTTTATTTGTTGGGAGATTGTTGTTATTATTATTATTATTATTAATTCCATCTCATTACTCATCATCGTCCTGTTCAGGATTTCTGAGTCTTCCTGATTCAGCTTAGGGTGTTATATGTTTCTAAGAATTTATCCATTTCCTCTAAAGTTTCCAGTTTGTGTACATAGAGGTGTTCATAGTAGTTTCAGATCATCTTCTGGATTTATGTGGTATCAGTTGTAATGAATCCTCTGTCATTTCGGATGAGCTTATTTCAATTCTTCCTCTTCTGTTGTTGATCTAGCTATGCTCTGTCAATTTTGTTTATCTTCTCAAAGAACTGTTTTTTGTTTGTTTGTTTGTTTGTTTTACTGACCTTTTCCATTTTTTGCTCTGTTTTAATTTAGTATAGTTCTGCACTGATGTTTGTTATTTCTTTTCTTCTCCTGGTTTTAGGTATGTTTTGTTATTGTTTTTCTAGTTACTTGAATTGTTTGTTTTGATAAGTTCCAATTTGTGATCTTTTTGTCTTTTTTTTTCTGTAGGTATTTAGCACTATAAACTTCCCTTTTATCACTCCTTTTACTGCATCCTAGAGATTTTGATACCAGGTTTCACTGTTATCAAATATTTCAAAAACATTTTTAAATTTCCATCTTGCTTTCATTGTTGATATAAAGATCATTTAGAGTAGAATAGATCATTTTAATTTCCATATAGTTGTATAGTTTTTCTATTTCCTCTTAGAATCAATTTCTCGTTTTAGTTTTCTACTGTCTGAGAAGAAAATTGATATAATTTCCATTTTTAAAAAATGTATTGAGATTTATTTCATGGTGTATTATATTATCTATCTTGGAAAATATTCCATGTGCTGATCAAAAGAATGGGGTATTCTGTAGTTTGGGGTTAAAATATCATGTAAATGCCAGTTATGTTCATTTGAGGTGATGTTAATGTTAATCATTTAGTTAAGATAATGTATGATAGGTCTTTCCATTCCAAAGTTACTGCTATTGTTTTTATCACTAAATATATTCAGTAAAGAGATTTTTTTTTTTTTGTAGAGACAGAGTCTCACCTTATCGCCCTCGGTAGAGTGCCGTGGCGTCACACAGCTCACAGCAACCTCCAACTCCTGGGTTTAGGCAATTAAGTAGCTGGGACTACAGGCGCCCACCACAATGCCCGGCTATTTTTCTGCTTTGCAGTTTGGCCAAGGCCAGGTTTGAACCCGCCACCTTCAGTATATAGGGCTGGCGCCCTACTTGATGAGCCACAGGCACCACCCAGTAAAGAGATTTTGAGATTATGCAAATACTGTGTTTCTCATCATATTTTTGTCCATCAGTTACAGAATATAGTATTCTTGCCTGAAATAGTTGCTATTGTGCTATAGCAAAGGTCATTTTTTGATTACTGTTATTCTTTCCTTATTTACAGTTTACAAGTCTACTATAAAGAATATATTTTTGCCTTTATTCAATTATTTATACTAATACTATCTATATTATTTTTCTCATTTAAAAAATACCCTTTTCCAGCTACTCGGGAGGCTGAGGCAAGAGAATCACCTAAGCCCAGGAGTTGGAGGTTGCTGTGAGCTGTGTGACGCCACAGCACTCTACCGAGGGCCATAAAGTGAGACTCTGTCTCTACAAAAAAAACAAAAAAAACAAAAAAAATCTTTTTGTTTATTAAACACATAATAATAATATACTATAAATATTGTTATTTATAATAATATCATGAATATTCATATTTTTCAATTTGCATCAGAATAAATCATGGATATTTTGTTACTAACGTTATCTCAGATTTGGCCATTGAGAACTTCTTCAAGATATTATTTAAAATTTCCCAACATTTTATGGCAGATAACAAACCATAATGTGTGCCAGGTCTTTCAATTCCAAAGTTACTAGTATTCTTTTTATCACTAAATATATTATATAAATATATTTTGAGACTATGCAAATACTGCGTTTCTCATCATATTAGATCAAAGACATGTGAGATCAAAGGTACTCAGAGGTCACCAAAACTGGATAAATACTAAACAAAGCAAAAACGATACAAAACAACAATATACACAGCTAGACATGCTCAATCAAACTGATGATAATGAAATAAAAATAGAAAAATCTAAAAAGTAGCCAGAAAATTAAAAGTAGCCAAAAATACAGCATTTATAATAGATTGCTAATCAAATCTATGCAAACATTAGAAAATATACTAAACCTTTGAAGCAATAGGAGAAAAATAAAACTGTCGGTTCAGTAATCTATACTCAGTGAAAATACCTATGACTAGAAAGGGAAAAAAAATAACTGTTATGCAAACAATAACAAAGAATTGTCAGCAGGTCTGTAATACAAGAAATGTTAAGCAAAGTTTTTTCATGCAAAATTAATACAATAATTAAGTTACCTAGAACTATACTAAGAAATGAGGATGTTGAAATGGCATAGATGAAAGTAAATAAAAATTTATTTGCTTCTTAATTTTACTATTTCTAGCCCATAACTATCTAAAGCAAAAATAGTAGCTACGTTTTATGTTTCTATAGCATATGCAAAATTTAAAAGTATAAACAATAGCACAAAGGCTTGGATGGGGAATTTTGAATTACAATGCATAAGTTCTCTATACGATATATGATATAAACTTTGATTTATTAAAGAAACGTATTATGAAATATATAATAATGTAGCTACTCTCTTTTTTTTTTCTTTTTAAAGATTGGACTCCCTTTGTCACCCAGGTTGGAGAGCAGTGGTGTGATCAGAGCTCACTGTAGCCTCCACCGCCTGTGCTCGTGGAGTCCTTCTGTCTCCGTCTCCTCACTACTAACTCTTATTAAGAGAGATGTAAATAGTGATTGCAATATATACTACATGTACAATGGAAACACAACAAAGAAAAAAAGATGAAATAATTAAAATAAACTTTAAAAAGCAAGAAAAAATAAATTTTAATCCAACAATATTAAGAATTATAATAAATGTAAGTGGTCTAAACATACCAATTAAAAGACAAAAATGGTCAAACTGGATAAAAAAGTAAGGTGGAACTATATGCTGTCAACCTGAGAAACACTTTAAACCTAAATGAAAAGGTAGTTTTTTAAAATGAGAAAATATGCACAATAAAAATAATTTCATAAAAGCTGACATAGTTCTACTAATATCAGACAAATATTTTATGTACAGTAAATATTACTGTGGACAGAGAATGACAATATAATTATAAAGAAATCCAGTTTTGCAGGAAGACATACATGTGTGTCAAAAAGCATTATGTTAAAATACATTAAAAAAGACTGATAGAACTGAAGGGAGAGATACACAAAGATACACTTAAAAGTTAGAGATTTCAATACTCTTCTTTTAGAAAATGATGGGCAAAACATTAATAATATTTAAAAGGACTCCATCAATACTATCAAGCAACATAGGCTAATTTTGAATCATAAAATCCTTCGTTCAATAAGAAAAATATGCATTTTTTTTTTTTTTTTTTTTTTTTTGCAGTTTTTGGCCGGGGCTGGGTTTGAACCCACCACCTCTGGGTGGGCAGCATATGGGGCTGGCGCCAGCATATCGGGTTGGAGGCCTACTCCCACAGACACAGCCCATACATTTTTTAAAGTGCATGGAACATTCACCAAGGCAAACAATATCAAATTTGAAATAATGGAAGTTATTCAACATATATTCTTCAGCCATAACAGAAGTCAGTTATAAGCCTGGTTAACAGGAAGCTATAGGAAAATCCTCAATCTTCTGGGCATTGAGCAATACACAAATCAAAGAGAAAATCTTTATGGAAATTAAAAAACATTTTGAATCAAATGTAAATGAATGCATCACAAATTGAAACGTGTACGATATAATTAAATCAGTGCTGCTTGCAGGAAAATTTATAGCCTTAACAACCTATTCTATCAAAGAAGAATATATAATTTAAGCTTCTAGTTAAGAAAAAGAAGAAATAGAAAAGTTCAATGTGTAGATTTATCCTACCTACTTCAATGTCCATTTCTTTATCATTGTAATGTTTTCAAACAGAGAGTTAGGGGGTTCGATGCTTTAAATTTCCACATGAAAGTGCCTTTCTGACTTAGTTTTTGCATGTAATTTTTAGTTTCATCGGATTATGTTCAACTGCTGCTTATATTTGATGTTATGCAACCTAGTGATTTTTCTCTGTGACTTAATACGTGATCAAACTTCCTAAGTGTTCTGTAGACATCCTACTGTTTAGTCCTTTGTTACATTGTGAGAGTGGTGTAGTAATGATCCTTGATTAAGAGGTTTTATCTGTTTCACCTTTCATCTGCTAATATATTTTGCTTCATAAAAGTGGTTGCTGCATTATTTGGTGAGTGAAAGCCATAATTTCATCTTTGCTGTAAGATGTCACTTTCAGCATTAAAACACGCCCTTCTTTCGCAAGTTTAATGTTTTTGCTTTATATTCAAATTGAATCAGGAATCTTGCTCTTTTTTTTATTAAATCATAAACACATAGGTCATGTATACATTAATGCATTTATGGGGTACGATGTGCTGATTTCATATAGAATTAGGAACGCTTACATCACACTGCTTAATATATACCTCATCTCGTTTACTTAGTTATTGTGAATCCTGCTTTTTTATCGTTTCATTTGAACAACCCATCATCACATCTCAGGGAAGTAGAAAAACATGTGTGAACCAAACAGAAAGCCATCAGAAAAAGAAAAATAACAAAAGCTCAGGGCTGAAATCAACAAAATGGAAACAAATAAAAAATAATACAAGTGATCAATGTAACAAAAAGTAAACCACATAAAAAAGTAGGCAAAAAGACAAGGCAAAAAACTAAAGTTTTTCAAAAGAATATAGACAAATAGCCAACAAATACATGAAAAAGTGTTGAACATCTCTAATCATCATGGAAATTCAAATTAAAACCACAAAAAGGTACCACCTTACCCTTGTCAGAATGGCTATCAAAAAACAACTCAATAATAAAGCCTCTCAATAAATAAGAGATCTTGGCGTGTATATAAAGAATGAGAAATGCTTATACACTGCTGGTGAGAGTGCAAGTTAGCACAGTCTCTGTAGAAAACAGTATGCACACTCCCCAAGGAAAAAAAATGTAGACCTATCATTTGATCCAGAAATCTTCTTATCAAGAAGATCCTTGCACTTGAATATTTATTGTAGCACAATTGACAATTGCAAAGTTGTAAAATCAACCTGAGTGCCCATCATTTAATGAGGGGACAAAGAAAATATCACACACACACACACACACACACACACACTATGGAGTACTTTCTTAGCTCTAAAAAAGAAAGAAGTTTTTGCAGCAAGTTGTATGGGACTGGATGCCATCATCTTAAGTATCTCTTGAATGGAAAAATAAATACCACATATACTCTCAAATAAATGGAAGCTTAACAGTGGGCCCACCTGGGCATAAGGAGATATACAGACATTGGAAAATAAGAAAAAGGGAGGTTGGACGGGTGGAAATGTAGAACCCTACCTGTCAGGTACAAGGAACTCCGTTCTGGTGATGTGCACACGAAAATTCCTGATTTAAGACTTGCAGGAGGTATCCATGTAACAAAAACGTTTGTACCTCATTAATATTTTGATTAAAAAAACGAGAAAAACCATGAAACACTCTAAATGAAGTTTATCACTGTGCATTTTGTACAGACAAAATAGCCTATTCCTTTCCACATCCAGTATGATCTCAATACATTTTTAGTTTTGTTTCTCCATACTTGCAAATTACACATTCTTTGTAAATTATTTATTTGAATCCATGAGTTATTTTTGTCTCAGTTGGAGGACCTCCACAATAAGTTGCTGAATTGCAACAACCACGGCCTTAATTTATGCCATAAGAAGACAAGTCCATGGCTCGGCACCCGTTGCTCAGTAGTTACGGTGCCGGCCACATACACCGAGGCAGTTGGGTTCCAACCTGACCCAGACCTGCCAAACAACAATGACAACTGCAACAACAACAACAACAAAATAGCAGGCATTGTGGCGTGCACCTGTAAGTCCTAGCTACTTGGGAGGCTGAGGCAAGAGAATCATTTAAGCCCAAGAATTTGAGGTTGCTATGAGCTGTGACACCACAGCATTCTACTGAGGGCGACAAAGTGAGACTCTGTCCTTCCCACCCCACCCCACCCCCCACAAAAAAGAGGACAAGTCTTCTGGAATATGTCATTGTGTCTCAAATTTTGTTGCACCTTAGTCATTGATTTATTTAACCAGAATAATACTTCCTTTATACATTGTTTTCTCAAATAATTAGCAATAATTCCATTTTTTTAGTTTCTTGCTTCCTTTATCCTAATTAAAATAAATAAATCCAGCTACGTGTTTACAATTTTCTAGTACTTAACCTTGACTCTTCCTTTTTCCATCTGTACTTTTCACTGGACATGGGGACTGTCCTTCCTCTTGTTTTCAAGTTCAAACTTTCTCTCCCAGTCTGTCTTTATTTTCTGTTCTGGAGTATTTTATTGTGGGATACATATAATAATGAGTGTTAAAATGGCTAAAAGGATACTCACAAATTCTGACCATGTTCTCTCTTGTGAATACTTGATTATTTTTCTCTCTCCATATCTCTGTGCCTTTATTTATAATTTACATAAATTCCCTGGGCCATTTCCTCATGATAATTCTGTTATTATAAAACACACTTGTTATATAATGATAAAAATATTACAGGTTGATTATTCAAATGTGCCTCATTCAAATTCATCCAGATGTTAAACCGTCCTGTCTGTCTCACATTTAATCATTAAGAAGATGTTTCTTGATTGTCTTTGTCATTGATTTCTAATTTACAGCTTATAGGGGAACTCTTGTGTAGGTTAATTGATTTGGGGAGGTCTTAGGTCCTCTAGAAACATTTGTTAATTTGATAACTGAGTTCCTGTTTTGTATATTTTGTTCCTGTTTTTCTAGTTCTAGTGCCGTACTTTGTTATATTTTATTTATCTCTGTAGAAATAGGATGAATGGGAGCACAATTATCTTCTCAGTTCTACATCTTCGTTTTTACTTCTATCTATGAAGCATAGCTCCTATCTCCTTCTAAGACAAATACGATGGGGTGGAATGATACATGATGGATAGGCAGATATCCATTCTGATCTTTAAGCTCTTATCTTTCTCAAGAGAAAATTGTTTCCCTCTGTCTGGTAACGTGTCCTACATCACTTTTCTTTCATTTTTCCATGTTCCTGTTTCGACTGAAGATCAATTTTAACCAGAATTGATACTACTCATTCTTCTCTCAACAAACTTGACACCTGGCAGATCTGGGTTTACATCTTTTTAATTTCTTCCCTATATTTTGTTAGCACAGAGTTACACTGAATTTGTTCTCAATCTAAGAAAATGTTATATTTCCATATAATAAGGATCCCCATTCATTTTTATCTGTTTATTAATAAGACTTACTATGTCACTATAAGTAACCTACAGACTACATCTCTGAATTAAATAATTCCAATCAGAGTTTTTGAAATAAGCAGAATCAGATTTAAACTGTAAATGTCTGATTGGAGATAACCGCCTGTATCCTTGTGAGGATATGATAAAAGGGGAGAATACAAAACAACCAAAACAAATCTCTTAGAGCCAGTTATGGTTAATAAGTAAAGTTCTACTTGCTTTTAGGTAACCCTTACCTGGAAATTAACAAAAAGAAAAGTTGTGGTGATGTAGCATCCAGAACATCCAGGCTCATGGCAAACTTCTGTGGTCCCAGCAAAAGCCACTAAATGTGCAATCTGTGTCTTGCTTGGCCTTGGTCTCTTAAAACCAGTTGCAGCCACTGTACCCAATCCCTGATTTCCTATAGAGTATTTGGAACCATGTCAAACCAATGCCTGGTGCTCATTCATAAGGACTTTTTTGCTAGTTCTTTAATATTTTTCAGTAGTTGGGGAGAAGAACATCAGTCTAATACTTCTCCTTTGCTTTGGATTGTAACCAATAACATATTTCTATTTTATATGGGCTTGGAATAGAAATAAATAGGGTATTCATGTGTTAGTTTTACTACATGGTCAGGCAAGTGCCCAACAGTTTAATACCCTGAAAGAACAGGGCCATCTGGTAAAGTTAAATCAGTAAAGAAAGCATACATTCATGATTACAGTGGTGGTGGTGCTCTTACTATCTCCCTGTGTTTAGAACTTGATGGCCACCAGTGAAATGAACTAGTCTGTAGATGGATTCTTGCTGATGACATGAAAGATTATAGACCTACTTAGCATGAGGGAGCACAGAAGAGGGGAAAATGGGTGCTTGCTGTCATCTAACGCAGAGACTCAACAAGTCCTAGTGTAAATTCAGATCCTCACTAATAACACAAAACTGCTTTCTCTAAAGAGAAGAATGAACTCACTAGATGGGAAGAGAGCCTAAAAGCATTTAATACTTTAATGTATTGTGCACAAGAAAGGAAAATCCCATTCCAATGGTAACAGGAGAATGACATAGAAGGGTCCTAGTTCATTCCAATGTTTAGATGCAAGGGCTGATGGGCTAACATCTACTTTCGATGAACATTTACAACTAATAAGATTGTCAAGAAAATATGAGACTAGATTGCAGAAGTTAAAAAAAGATTGTAGGTTTTCAAAACATATGTCAAGGATAGGATCAAATTATGTTAAAACAGAATGGGAAGGAAGAGGGTAGAGACTAGGCTACATGATTTATTTGGGGCAAGAAAAATACCTGGAAGCAAAATTGGGACGAGACTTCAGATAACAAGCACTAAAGAAAGCAAAAGGTGACTGAGAAAGTCCATTCCTCACTTAAAAGTTTAGGCAAGTAAGGGAATGAGGGGGATGGAGAAAGTTTTTATACGATGGGATGAAATTGTATGTGCCTGCAAAACAGAAGGTCAAGTCAAGATCGTATCTGCACAAAGTCAGAAACAGACACCCAGTGAGAAGAGGCTTCTCGGCCTGGTCCTGTGGACTTCCCTTATCAAAAATCTATGTAGTTTCCCAACATTTTGTGCTGAAAATTAAGGCAATTTATTGTGGAGATTAAGATGCCAAAGAGGAGTGGGGTCTTGGTATAGGAAACACAATAAAGTCTAAAAGGAACCAGTGCAGACCTTTTTTAAGAAGTAAAGATTGATCTAGAGCTTGGGTTCCCAGTCTTTGCAGCACCTGAGAGTGATCTACAGAGATTTAAAAATCCCTGAAACTCTTGTACGATGCACCTTACAAGGGTACAAGTGAAAATTACTAAATGTAGAATATAAATGTCTTCATATAGTGATGAAAAGGCCATGAAGGATATGTTAAATAGTTCAATGAAAATATTTTAGATTGTATATAAAGTCAGCACATTGTGCCCCATGATTGCACCAATGTACACAATTATGATTTAATAAAAA